>JAYJMH010071423.1:0-33551 GCA_036873815.1 Phacellophora camtschatica | reverse complement strand
TATTAATCAGCGCGTTTTATTCTACCAGGGAAAGCCAAAACCTGCGAACATGAAATTTCATTTCATAGGCACTTTAATAGATTTTTCTTCAGTAGTTTTCGTAGTAATCAGTCATTTTATATGTTGTCATTTGTACAACACCAACTAATGATGTCAGAAATAGGGAAAATTTTTGGCGAATTCACTGACACTTTTTACCACGACAAAAGCACCTTCAAACCTTTATATTTAAAAAACTATAAAAGATACTTAAAAACAGGAAAAATATTGGGGATTTTCATCAGACATTCCTTCGTGTTAAAGAAAACTTTTCGTGTCATATGCACTTTAAGGCAAGTACAGTAACCAACTGTTTTAATTTCGTTTTTTTTGTTGTTGAATAGTACAGTATTTATGAAGTCAAGTTACTAAGGAGCTTGGCCACAGTCGAGTTGCCAAGTGGCTAAAGTGCTCTGTCCCTTATAGAACTTTTATATTTTAAAATCTAGATCATTCAATATTTTTAGATATTACAACGTTGACATTAGTGTTGCTGTTAGCACGGAAAATGGACTTATCACACCTATTGTTTTTAATGCAGACAAAAAGGTAATTTGTTCCTTATTTTGACCTCTGTTTATTGATTTTTTAGAGTTTACAATTTTACATTTGGTTGATTTCGTTACCTTTTTATTATTGTTTTTGAAATTTAGTTTGTAAAAGAATTTTCTAATTTTTCATCTATTTCATCCTGATTATTGAAATATTTTAGATATTCTAAAACCGGCATCGGATTCGTTTTAAATATATATATTTTTTCTGCCAATTTCATTCCTTTAATTTATTAGAAACGAACAAATATACAGACAATATATTGTTATAATTTAATAATTAATTGATACATATATATATGTTAAGTTATTTATTTTTATATCAGGGACTTGTTGAAATCAATTCAGATGTGAAGACGCTTGCCGAAAAAGCTAGAAATAAACTTCTTAAACCAAACGAATTTGTGGTAGGGCACTTTATATTATGTTTTTATTTTTTTTTAAACTGCCGATATTCTAATAAATTTGAGCTAAATCTAACCATAAATATTTATACAGTACAGGGCTTCTTTAAGCAATATTGTACCGGGTCAAGAAACGAGTTAATCACAGCATGTGAGTGTTGATTTAAAAGCATCCTCTGTATCATACTGCATTGTCATCAAACTTCTTTAAAAAGCTTTTTAGTTCGGTGTTCATGCAACCTTTGAAAAGAACCTGTCACTAAGAACCGGGTTTTGGAAATCAGCTTCTTTTGGTTTTTGGTATTTTGGAAAATTACACAGAGATGGGCTGACGAGGTATGCTGCCAATAATGATATACAAAAGTCATACCAACACACTTCTAGGATTGGAAATGATTTTCATTCTTTAAATTAACTCTTTTAACCAATTTACAAACACAACTTTTAAATGTTTGCCAAAAACTCTGCATTTAGTTTCTTATAAGTTTGTTTCTAAGTGTCGGGTTCCCTATACGTCCTGCACTTTTTTGCGTTTCGATTAGCTCATTCGAAACATGAAGATCTCATGTCTCAAGTCAACATTTGACTGAGGATTCAACAAGAAAATGCCGCATTTGAATAATATAAAAAGTTTTATTCTGTTGATATCGCATAATTTAACATAATCTTGTAAAGAAAAATTGAATTGGTGCAAGGGGTATTTCTTCTATGAAAAATATCCCTAATAACAAGGTTGGTAATTAGGAACGAGGCTTGTGCTTTGGACTGAGGTTGATACTCATGGTTGTTTTGGTCTGGTCAGTGATAATTTCATCACAGTGGTTTCATGCAATTATATGAATGATATATTTTCATGAGCATGGGTGGAAAATTTCCACAACTATATGATTAAATTGAGATTTGATAATCAATATTTTCTGATGCTTTAATATTTTTTATTGTTTTTGAATTGGGTTATAATATTGCAATATGCAAGGATAGGATTAATCGAGGACGGGGGTGAAGAAACTTTTTACATATCCGTAGAGGGATACATTTTCATAAGCTGATAGCTTATATACTTTCAGCAAAAGGGAAGGTTTTACGTGAAGATTGTATTGTTTTTGTGATAGTTAGGCTTAAAAAATTCCAGACAGGACAAACATTTTGTGTTGATAATTTTTAGAAAAACAAAAGCCAGAAGATGTTTTTATTCTAACAATTATATATTTTTGTACTCACAGGGAGGCACATTTACAATATCAAATCTTGGAATGTTTGGAATAAAGAATTTTTCTGCTATCATTAATCCACCACAGGTATATGTTTTTCATTTTCATTTTATATAAAGAAATAATTGTTCGTCATTAGTTATATTTATCAAGATTATTCGGCTTGTGGTAAAATTTGAAGTAAATGATGTTAAATTTCAAACTTAGCTAACTAAATAAGTAAGCAAGTAAGTAAGTATTTAACGTGCCTAGCCCGCGAAAGTCTCGAGATGACTTGTTTCCAGCAGGGGACACGGGTCATTCAGTTTCAGGCACATACACTTGCTATTCTCGCAAGGTATGGGTTTTCTGCGCTTGGCGCAAGAGGACCCCCTTAGGGCGACCCCCTTAGGGCGACCCCGGTCCTTGGTCGCAAAAACACTGCATTTCACTGAATTTGTAAAACATTCAATATTTCAACAATATATTTTGTTATTCACATAATCATGTAAAAGGAAAATTTGATGACTTGTAGCAAGTGAAATTTTGATAATGATGTCAAAACATTTTGGTGTAAAAAATCGAATTAGTATGTTTATATTCAATTCCGTAAAATCGATGTGGTATTTGCCAGCTGGACACAAAATTGTAAAATATTCATCAATTTTTACTTTGTAGAGCTGCATTCTTGCAATTGGTGCCACGCAGAAAGCTATCATACCAGACGATAGTGCAGAAAAAGGGTGAAATAATTTTCTTTATATTTATATTGAAATAATTTTGAAATATTTGAATCGAAAGAATATATTTCTCGTGTATAAGAAACTTCAACCAGTCATGTCCACTCCCTCTACAAGAAAGACTCGATAAATAGAAGTATGTATGGATGGTCACCGATAAGATTGAAGGACCAAATAAGAGCTGACCAATATTTACAGCTGAAGAAGATGCTAAACAGAGGAAAATTGGTGTGGTCAAGCAAATGCGGAAACATCAAAGAACCGAACCGCAAGGAACCGAACCTCAAGGAACCGAACCTCAAGGAACCGAACCGCAAGGAACCGAACCTCAAGGAACCGAACAGCAAGGAATAGCAAGGAACGAACGGAATAACTTCGTATAATAAACTATACAGCCTGATTTAAAAAAATGTGACTTTCCTAATTGCTGGACTTGCTGTCTTTTACATCAATTTTATTGGAATCTTTAGGAATATTGGAATATTACAATAATTAAGTTAGAGGACGAGAAAAAGTTTTAAATTATGATTTTTACATTGAAAGAGCAGAAGAAGCTTTCAATTTTTCAAGCCAGAATATTGATGTTAACAAGGTTTTGTTTGTTTCAGGTACAAATCAGTAAATCAAATGAGTGTTACTTTAAGTTGTGATCACAGAGTTGTGGATGGAGCTGTTGGAGCTCAGTGGTTACAGCAATTCAAAAATTATCTTGAAAAGCCAACCTCTATGTTATTATAGAACACATTTCTGTTGATGATACTGGTGATGAAAAACTGAAATGAAAAATATTAATTGTTGAGTGAGTTGCCATTTCATTGGTAATGATAATTAAAAATATGTATTTGCAATTGTTTTCTTAAGTGTTGTTTTTTGTTAAATATTTTGTTAAATAAATGTACGATTTATTTTTAGTTTTAGTGGAAGTTATTTTTTGCGATGTTAAATATTTGTTTTAATTTCGTACGCTATACTTCTTGTTGTAAGATAAAAGTTGTCAGTGGCTTTGGATGTTGCTTTCCCTCTTGCCTGTAAAACTTTTATTATCTTTTGTTTTGCTTTAAAATAAACTTTTTGTTTTCCTGTTGCCACCGCAGCTTGCCTTATGTTCTTAAATGCGAATAGATTTTCACCCTGCTTTCCTTTGAAGTGTTTTCATATGAAATTGTAAAATCATTGAAAACATGGGTAAATATTCTTCACAATACTGCAATATTCCACTGGAGAAAAATAATGCAATTTCTTGTGAAGTCTCGTTGGAAAGTGTTGGAAAATCGGAATTTGTGAATTCTTGTTGGAAAGTCGAACGGAGAAGAAAAATGAAACCCAACTCCTTGCTTGGGAAAAATAATGAATTATTGTGAAGAACATTTACCCCCCTTTAATCGGATACTGTCCCGCGATTTTATCGATGAGAGGCTTTAATCAGAGGCAGACTGTCCCATTTTTCAGGTCCTGCCAAAAGAGGGGTGTAGCCGCAGACTAAAACGAGGCCCCAGAAAAACAAGCTAGCCTCACCCGGCTGCACGTCCCTTGGCTTTAACGTCCAAATATTGTCCTCTCTGTCCTTTTCATAACCAAAAATTGTTTGTTTACAAGCTGCTACATACAAGCCAAGCCTCTTCATTGTTTTTTCAATAAAAATCTTTTGATAAGTCTTTCAATAAGAAACCAACAATTTTAACCAAAAACTGCCTTGAAATATCTGGGCACACTTTCCAACAGCTCTTGTATGTGGCAAATTTTCTTTTTGTAACTTCGCCAAAAATTTACTTGTGTATGTAACGAAGCTAGTACGTGACAAGGATCGTTTTAAAATCTAAAGTTTGTGGTTGTTGATAGCAACGAGTAGAGGAAACAGTTAATATTAATACATTTGAACAAAATATTTGCTTGAATTGGAATGATTTGGTCTAGGCATGGGCATTAAGAAACGTGAGTTGTTATTTTTCTCCGTGTCCATATACCCATCGTGTGTGAGTGTGTCCCTGTACCCGACACATCACGGTTACAGGAAGCACTCACACAGCACGGGTACATGGACACAGGGAAGAATAACAACTCATGTTTCTTAATGCCCATGGTCCAGGGAGTTGGACAAACATGATTGGTTTTCAGACTGGAAAGTTTTGAACAGTAAAAATATTTTGGAATGCCTGCAATGCCCTCTGCGAAGGAAAAACGTTGTTGTTGTCCTTGTTTCTAATTTCAGAAGAAATGTTTTCGTGCACATCAATCTGAAATTATTTTGAGATGTTCTCAAAGAGTTTTCTTGCCAAAAATTGGCTATCATAGACGAAGAAGATGCCGAAAAGACTTAAGACGAAGGTAGAGACTTAATCGAGGGTAAAAATATGAAGCAAACGGTGATTAACGTTTATTTATACAAAGCTATCATCGCTGATTTTTTTTAGCTAGGCCAGTTTGACTTTTTGAAAAAGGGCAATGGAACTCATAAGATTCAGACCACTTTTCGTGACATTTTTATTGATTTTTCTGTATGGAAGTGGTTCATTATTAGTTACTGGGTTAAGTTTCATTTGCATTTCAATTATTGCTACATTTTTCTGCTTTATTTTCAAAATTCAATTGGACTTTGAGTTTATCTTCGTGCTTATGCACAAATTTAGGATTTTTATACAAGGAAGCACTTTTGTAAATGAATTGAAGTATAATGGCACTGGTCAAAAATTAGTGGGAGCTTTAAGTCCACCAACCAATGTCACAGAACTTAAAGATCTCCCAAGGCCAATTGCAAGGAAATTGAAGCTTTTTATTGATGGCGTCATGACTGAATTTGTGAATTCCTGGTATATACCAATTTGTCCTGAAGACAGACAGTTTACAGATGAGACAAGAAGGGCGTTAGAACAAATTGCAGTTGAAGGTTACAAGAGGATATGCAACATGGATACTCACTCGGCAGCCATTAGTTTGATCAATCTACTCACAAAGCATCTGAAGATATTTAGTGACTGCCGAGATGCAGTGAATAGCAAGTATCCAGGAATAAATCCACAGGATTTTGAAAGATGTGTTACTGAGTTATATGAAACGAGAGTAAGTCAGCATGTGTCTTCAAAGAGTCAAGGAACAGCTTTAGATTTCATGAGAAAAATAACAGATATCATACTGTATGTTTTATTACCACAAAATGCATTTTCTTGTGAAGGTGGTCGTTTTATGCTGAGAGAAATTTTGGCAATACAAGGGATACAACAGCTAGTTGATCTATTGTCAGATCCACATTTCGTTAACAAAGCTTTGATAGACATTTTTGAAGAACCAGTTCCACTTGAAGTTATTTTAAAAAAATGGAATGAGGAATCTGTAATGGAACTCGAATCAAGTGATGAGCTAGAGACTAACAATGAAACTGAGAAAGTAGATAGTGATGTGTATGAAAGTGCAAATGAAGGAAAGAAGAAGAAAGAAGTTCAGAAAGAAATTGAAAAGAAAGTTATGCCTCGAAAAAAAAGTCACTCTTATTCATCAATTGAACATTTACAAGAATCGGATAATGTTGAATCAAAATATGCCACTCCAAGGCATTCAACTACTGAGTGGTCATCAGCTGAAGAATCTTATAATGCTTTTGATAAGGTTTTGAGACAAAATCAATTAGAAGCAACAGCATCTGCTCCAGTGTATGGATCAACAATGGTGAAGCTGCATGAAAAAAGTGAAAGATATCAAATGAAGAATGATGGTATTGCAAGGTCAAATACCGAGCCCAGTTTTAAGCCTTTGACTTCGAAAGCAGACAGTGGAGTTTTTTCCATAAGTGCCGCAATGAAATCAAATTCTCTTCCAAAAGGAAACAATAATATGAAGGAAAAATTTAGAGACATAAAAGAAGTTAATATTTCTTACATGGATGCAGAATTTGCGGCAGCAAAATCAACAGGAAAGTCGCAAGAAATAAGTAAAAGCCTTACCAAACAAGATGAAATTATATCTGAAAAGGAAGGTGATCAATCTTGGGGTTATTGTCCACCAAGTTCTTCAGATTTTTATCGAGGAATCAGCTACAAAGATATGGATAGAAGTCAAGATATGATGTATGAGCAGGTCAAGGCAAGAGTGCATGCTTTTGGGTCCGATGATCAACCAGCCTTATGTCTACCTAGAAAACATTTAAAGAAATACAAGAGTTTGCCTGATTTTTCAAATTCCTTCGAAGTCAGTATGAGAATTGATATTCCCAAAAACAGTGACTTATTTAATGAACCTGTAAAGATTCAGAGAGCTGATGAAAGTAAGACTATAAACGAAGAAGGTAAGGTTTTGCATGGAGATAAAGATAAATACCTTCACATTCACAGTGTCCCTGACAGAAATGTATTTTACGAGGTAGCTCCTGAATGTCCAACTTGCATTGAAATGACTTTTCTTGCTGATCCATTTGAATACCAAAAACCGGTTTTAACAATTGATCCAAAAGATAAACAAGTCAAGATTGTTGAGCATGACTGTGGTTTGTCAACACCTCATTATTTTCATTCAGAGGTAAGAGATGAATTTATGATAGAAAATGAGTTGGATTCTGAATCATTCATTTCTTGTGAAAGTGACAGTCTAGAAGATCTTGATGATACTTTGTCAAGTATTGTTAGTGAAAGCACCCTCATGGCATCTAATGAAAGCATGGGTGTTGGAGACTCCAGCTGTGAAGCATTCATGCATAAATCAAAGAGACTTAAAATTGACATAAAAACACATAATGTTGATAGTTTTGATATTCTTTCTTTAAAAGAAAGTGATTCAGAATTTTCGTCAGTTGATGATCTCAGTAACTCAAATCAAATTTTATTTGATGCCACAGAGGAACTTGACCGCAAAAACACCGGAGAAGGTGATGAGGAGATGATTTACAGGGTTCCTTCAGTTACAACATTTGCAAGTGCATTTGACTCTAGCACACATGAAAATGAAGGAGAGGCTCAGAAGACAGCTTTTAAAAAAAGTAACAAAAAAATTTCCAAAACGCTGTCAAGAATTTCAAAACATTTTAAAAGTCCAGCAATTTTTAAGTCACCAAAGCCAGAGCTTCCAGGGAGGATTTTGAAAACACTCAAGGAGATTAGATTAAGAAGAAATACAAAAACCGAAGATTTTTCTTATGATAGTTCTGATGAACAGATTGAAGATCCATCAACTGGTATGCAATCAAACAATCTTCATTCCCATTTTAAGAAGGAGAAAAGGAAGAGCAGATTTGATAAACATTCTCGAAGCATTGAAAAAGCAGATCATCGATCAAGCCAAATGAAGAGCAAGCATCACTCAAATACCAGTTCTTTTTCAGGTATTTGTTTTTTATATTTTCTTTTTCCTTTTTTAGGTACAGTTAGCAAGAGCAGACTTTGTAACAATAGTGAAATTGACACGTTTTGATTTTCTGCTTAAGAGAATTCGCTTTGTCTTGAATGGCTAATCGCTTTGAATTTGGCATGTCGATTTCACTATTGTTAACGAAATCTGCTCTTGTTAGTACACTTAACATTGCTATGACGTTTCAAACTGAGAATCAGGCCTGGCCTTCTGAGGCGGGCTCAGGCCGGTAGGAGTTCGTTTCGCCTGTTCTCGTGTAAACGCTCTGAAGGCTTTGACAAGACACCAAAACAAACTCATGTAAAGGGCCCTTGAGAATAAGCAAAGATTTCTAAAGATTTTCAAGACATATGACAAAAGAGTGCCTTTAAAACACAAATTTACGTTCTATGGGAAGTTTGAGAACTTTTCTATTGATTTTAGTTTCAATTGACCTCATATTGCAAACCATATATGGCCGCTCCCTCCTAACGGGTCCACAGTTTTACAGGCAAACTTTACGACGGGGTATTGTTTTCGCAAATTCTTCCCTGTGGGTTTTTTAATTTTTTACCGCCATTACAGTTGCCGTCGTGGTAATTTGACAGTCTCTGTTATCAATTTTTGTGTTACTATTAACGCCTTCGGATTCTGTTTGTTTATCTAGTATTGTAAATATAAACAACATTTTTTCTCAAATTTGATGTCAGGTAAAAATATCCGCAAGTTGAACCAATGAAAGAGTTTTGACATAACATGAATTTGGTCGATGACGAATCTGATAGCGAATTTTCGGACGATTCGGATTGAAAATTAAACACACTATCAACATGTCTAAACAATGTACAGTTTTGTTCATAGTTTCGTTCTGTTTTTTCCTAATTTTTAATAATTTGTTATGGTCATTTTAAAGGTCTTTGGTAGGAAAATAATCTACTCCTTTCGAAAAGTTAATTTTTTTTTTAGTCTTACAGTGTATTTATATCCTTTAAAGGCAAATTGAAGCAGCTTAAAAATCGCCCTCCTGACATCACCGAGGGGAGTGATTACCGCCCACCTGCTAAAATCTTCATGGCCAGGCCTGTAATTCACGCTACGTCTAATTTAGTCTAAAATTGTGTCTAATTTCTAGACTAAACCAAGCTACATCTAATTTGGTCTAAAAGCACATCACATCTAATTTCGTCTAATTTTTGTCTGATTTCGTCTAATTTTTTCCTAACCATGGCTAAGCATCTAATTTTATCGTGTCTAATCTGAAAAAGTCTAATTTCATGTTCGTCTAATTTACATCTAAAATTTAGACAACCTATGGACACCATCCCTAAACAAATCATTTGATTGGCTGATAAAAAATCTGCCACTTGAGTCTCCTCTATCTTCCATGTTGTCACTTCCAACAAGTAGTAAATACTCTGCAATATGTATGATACAACTGCAGGGAAAACAAACCCAACTCAGATCCACAAGACAAAATACTAAATTATGGAGAGACAGTTTGGCTTTTGTAAACTTTGATCAGGGAATAATTATATACTCAATTGAGGAATGAATAAAATCCTCAATCAGAGAATAATTCCTTCATCAGAGAATAATTCCTCAATTGAGGAATTGTTATTTGCTAACAATTTGCAGTTTTTCTTTGTTCCCAAAAAACCTACTATTTGTTTATTGTTAAACTGTACACTGCCAGAGTAAGCTCTATTATCAAATCTTCCTTTACTCATATAATTTTTTTGACTAGGTGAATTTTTTGACCAGGTGAAAAGTATCACCTTTTGATTTAGATTCTGACATTCTAAGAATTAGAGCGGAGGTTTGCTTAGTTTTTGGGGCATTTAACATTTTGTCAAATTCAACCCTCAATCGGGGAATAATTCCTTGATAGTAAATTGTAAATCATTTGTGGTTTTTCCTTGTTCTCAATAAAAATATGTTCCATTCGTTAACTGTAAACTGTCAGTGTATCGCTCTTTAGATATCTTTTTTACTCTATAATATTTTTTACAAGGTGATTTTTTACATATTATATGTATATTTGTCTAAATTTAAACAATAGAAAGATTTTTTATCACGTGATGAGAATTTTGGCAGTTCAGATGATTGGCGCCAAAAAGACTAAGTGAACAATTTGGCGGCGATTGAATCTGACTGCTTGTTCAATTTTGGCTTCAAATCTTAAATGAACAACAGTTCATAGATTAGACAATCTGTTTTCCCTCAACATTTGCACAATATTTTAAATTGCTTGTGCATTTCCCAAAATTGATTTTTTTTACCTGGTGAAAAATCTTAGATTTTTAGGTTAAACCTGATTTTCTAAGAATTAAGAGTGTGATTTTGCTTTGTTTTTGACACATCTTACATTTGTCAAATGACAATTGTTCTTGAACTGAAGCTTCATTACTTGGATTGAGAGGAATTTACTCCCCAATCAAGGAATTATTTCCTGATTTATGTTGTATGCCAAACTGAGGAGAAGGGTCAACTCCTTTTAGTTGGTGGTGTAATGGTGTGTGCTCTGATGATATTGATGTGATGTCTGACAATATATGCTGATCTCTGGTTGCTGTGCTGGTGCAAAAAAACGACAGATTATTTGGATATAGCTATGTTGCCTTCTTTCAACTAAATATGAATCAGTCTACATCGTGTTGCAATTTTCATTTTTGTTTGGTGACTGCTGTGCTTTAACCATTTGTTGGCGGCACTCTTACCGCTTTAAAAAAGGAAAAAGCCACTTTTTAAACACATAACTTCAATGCAAAAATTAAAACATCCATTCTCTAAAAAAAATAACAAATTTGGTCTAAAAACAGTAAGCCACAATTTAAATTGTGAAAAGTATAATTTCTTACATATCTTCTTTGCCAGCTTTGATCAAATTATCCCATAGTCCTCCAACAACAAGCGTGTCCGCCATTACAGACTTTTAGAAGCATGAGCGAATTCACAAAAAACTGCTTTCATGATTGGCTACCTCTTTTTGAAAACTTTCAAAACGATTGGCTACCTCGTTTTAAAAATGTGTTTTTAATGTCATAGATACCGAGAATTAAAAAGAATTAAAAACAACAAGAAAGAAGATTCCCAACCTCCTTAGAAAATATGACAAAAATGAATAACTTTCAAAAATATATATTTTCGCTAAAAAAAGGAGGCAAAAAGGAAGAGAAAAGAAAAGAACAACAAAAATGGATCTGAAAATAACGAATAATGTTCTGCTACTTCTTCGTTTTATTTTTTGTGCACTTCCGTTGACAGGTTATGTGCATCCTGATGAATTTTTTCAATCACCTGAAGTGATGGCTGGTGACATATTTGGGTTCAATACAACAAGAACTTGGGAATGGAATGCTGGATTTCCTCTCAGAAATCTTGTTTTTCCCGTGCTATCTTCAGGCTTCCCATTTTATGCACTGAAAATACTTAATCATTTGTTTGACATGGAAGTTCAGTTCAGTCTTTTGCTTATTATACCAAGGATTGTGATGTTTTTACTCACTTGCATTCTAGATGTGGTAATGGAAAAAATTGTGTCCTCAATTCTTCATAAAAATTATGACAGAGGAGCAGCCAAATCTCAAATGGAAATTACTTTATTTTTATTCCGATCATCTGCTGTCACTTTAGTTTTCTTAACACGAACATTTTCCAACACCCTTGAAGCAGCTCTTTATGCACTTTTTATTTGGAAATTGATAGAAACCACAAAGCAGAATTCCAAACAAAACTTGAGTGCCCTCACTGCCTTCCTTGCAGCCATCATCACCATTGGGTTTTTTGTAAGACCAACATTCGTTTTGTTTGCAGCCTGGGGAATATACACTTATATTGTTTACTGTTTCAAACATAAAAGATTTTTCTCGAATGCCATAATTGCCCTTCTTACATTCCTTGGATCTTGCAGTATTTTGGTCCTGCTTGATTCATTCTATTACTCTCAGCAGAAAGAAGTCAGTCTGAAACTTACACCATTTAATTTTATAAAATATAACATGAATGAAATAAACCTCCAACAACATGGTGAGCACCCAAGATATCTTCATATGCTCGTAAACTTTCCACTTCTATTTGGGCCATTATTTATCATACTTGCTATTACACTACTTTCATTGGTGATTGTGAAATTCAAAGATTCAAATGAAGGAAGTGAAATGATAAAAGATAGAATTGTGCAATTAATAGCCTCGATAAGCACATCAATGCTTCTATTGTCTTACTTCAAGCACCAGGAACCAAGATTCATCATTGCGATAATAGCTCCACTTTGTGTGGTGTCAGGATGGTTTTTGTCAAGACATTCACAAATTTGGAAATACTTTGTGCTCACTTGGATCATTTTCAATTCTCTTCTTGTCATTCTATTTGGCTTTGCGCATCAAGGAGGAGTGATTCCATGTCTGTCATATCTCAATATGAAAATCAATAATAACACAATTTGTAAAAATTATGATGTATTATTTTGGAATACATATATGGCCCCAAAGCATTTGCTGGCTATTCCCAAACAATCAAGCAGTATGGAAATAAATTTGCATAATTTGGGTGGGATGCACAAGACAAATTTATCAACATTAATTCATCAAATTGTACATCACGATCAAAGCAATGAAAAATGTGCAAAAACGGTAAATATGATATGTTTCATCAAAAACTTTCATCATTGAAATAGTTTGTGATCTCATGCATTTGACACCTTACGCATTAAGTTCAATCTTCTTGTTGATACTTTGGCATTTTAATTTTTTTTGTAATGTTTAAAATTCTTCTTTCCTTACCAGATATTTCTTGCTGCAACTTCAACTGTTGATGTGACACTTTTGAAAAAAATTGGATTCAAGATGGATAATACATTCTTCCCGCATATTTCTATGGAGGTTCCACCTTGGGATATGCTTTGGGGTCTTGTTACATTTTATGGAAATACCTTCACAAAGAATAAGAGAACTGTAGATGACACAGACACCAATTTTTGGCCCAAAATACAGAGTATCTTATCACTGAACTTGTATGTGCTTGAAGCAAAGAAGAATTAAATAATTAGTTATGGGCCAGGCATGTGAGAAAAAACTTGCAACAAACATAGTCAGATTTGCCTCTAATCACGAGTTTAATTTCCAATTCTCCTTTGAAATTCCAAAATTGAATCTTTATACAATTTCAGAACAACATATTCCTTTTTCTAAGTGACAGTTTCCATAAAAGTAGTAATAATTCACATGTTCACATGTTAAAAATAAAGTCACAGCAAAGTGCAAGATGGTCTGACGAACTGGTGAAACTTGGAAACCTTGACTTGGGAACATCACATTCTTGAGGAAAATCTAAAAATGAAACAACATCAAGAGAATTATGTGAAAACCAAATGTAGTCAATAGTATGCTTGACTTCTGTATCTTGTCTTATTTTCCAAGTTGTATACTCAGGTTCTTCCCCAGATGCATGTTTGTAAGCACTTTTTAAATATTTTCTATCATGGCTTTCCATTACTTTATAAAATTCCTCAGAAGGCACTCCGTTGAAGTCTCCGCATATGATGATGGCAGACTCTGGGTCCACTTTCTTTCTAAAATTATCAACATGTTTCAAACAACTCTTAGCCTGCGCTGCACGAAGTGGTTCATGTCCCTTTTTTGCTTTAAAATGAGTAACTGCAAAACAAATATTTCTTTGATGGTGCACATCATTAAGCATGCATACAAGTATTGACTGGTTACTGTCACCATTTTTGTCGTTTTCTAAGTATTTTGTAGTTGATTCCAAAAACAACAATCTTGATTCCCTATAGAATAATGCCACACCATCAGGGCCACTGTTACTAGGATTTTTCAAGCAAGGGGAATCTTGTTTAGGATGAAAGAAACCTTTGTATCCTAAGCTCTGAAAAAGTGGCCTGAACACATCATCATAATGATCCACTTCCTCCAAACATATCACATCAGGGTTTAATGTTAAAATTTGTTCTATGATTCTGAATTTTCTGAAGTTCCATGGGAGACACTGTGGGGGAACTTTGTCGAAGTTTCCATCTGATGTTCCAAGTGCTAATAATAAAGAAAATATATTTTGAATGGTGATAAATTTTGAAATAATTTTATAGTAAAACCGAAAATGAACAATAACATTTTCACAACAGTTCTTTGATAATAATAACAGAACATAAAATTATAAAAATTGAATTATCATACCATCAGCAAGGATGTTGTATTGCACCACTCTAAGGAAACTCCCCTTCCTCTGGCCTAACAACTGTTGTTCTTCTTCGCTGTTGTCGTTCTTACTGCCATCTCCGACGTGACTTGTTGTGGCAGTCTTAAATGAACGAGAAATTAACCCAGGGTATTCTTTAAGACTTTCATAACATTCTTCAAGCTTTTCCTTTCGTTTTACTTCAAAATTATTGGTCTTGTTTCCATCCATGCCCTTCGTGTCCGCAGCCTTGTCTTCCATGATAATTGGAGCTTGTTTTCTCGTCAGGGGAATCACCTCAAATTGGAATTTGTGGGTATTTAAACCTCTTCATGCTCCTTCGCAACGTCTTTCGCAAAATAGCAGTTTGGTACCCTGACGTCATTTTCGACTAAGAGGTCTAGGCTCCATTCATGCGAACGCGGTCGAGTGGAGTTGACGGAGGGAATCAGGCTGCAAAATAGATTGAGATTAGCAAAAGAAACATGGTGGTTTATTCACAAAAAACTTCGCAAAATAGATCGAATTAAAAATTTTTCCTAGAGTACACATTTTTTTAAATTTTAAATTCTTATAAAATAAAACTTTTAAGGAGCGTGGTAATTTCCCCACGGTGGGGTTGGAGCCAGAACAAACATTATTTGTCAAAAATTTGTCAATCTGCTCTTGAATATAAAGGCTCTAGACTTCATAAACATTAATATCACATCATCAAATATTACACAGGCAAGCATGAAACTTGTTCAAGTCAATTTAGACGTTTTTTTAAATAAGGAACTTGAGGCTAAGATTGCCAAAAAATTAAGGGACTTTTAAGGAACTACGCAGGCTGAACATTGAAAAAGTTCAAAACGTTTGAATATGAAAAAACACACTATACTTTTACTTAGATGATTTTCGTTCTAAAGGAACTACTTGTATATACCATGAATGTCATAGTTACGTATAAAGTCAAAGCTTCCATCTTAGTAAAAATACACAACTTGATTCTCTATTGCGAATACGAAATTATGCATTTCGAACAAGGTTTTTCAAAAACTGACCGGATTTTTTATTGTACAGTTTCGAGTCGTCTATATGGTTGGAGAGTGGACGATTCTTATTTGTCTAGCAAGGAACTGGTGAAGAACTTTGAGCCTCATTCACAATAAAAATATAAGGAAATCCAGCCTCGGCCTCCCGAGAAGGTTTCTAAAATAAAATAAAACGTGTATTGCATTTTTTCCTCCACAGCGTTTTTCATCCCTTCGAAAAACGAAATTAGCCTGATGCAAGCTCTGCTCAGCAAAGGCTGAAAGTCTGTTACAACAGGTCCAAATATCAGTCGTTCTGAAATGTTTGTTTTCAAAATGTTCTTTCTCCGGAAACCTTTCCATAACTCATATGACTTTTCAGTGAGTTTTCCAACATCTAATGAAAAAATTCCATACACCAAAAATATCTTTTTCCAATGCATTACGACAAATAATGATTGCGTGTAAAATCATTGATTAATCTGAGTTAATCTTGCAACCTCTCGAAATCAACTGCATGAATGAAATGTAAAAGAAAACAAGAACCTGCCTTTCTCTTGTACAAATAACGGACAAAAATCAAGGCGCCAAACTAACTCAATTGACAAATAAAACCAACTAGATTTTCTTTCTGCAAAAAACCGGAGAGTTTGTACAGGCTATCAAACTAGCTCGTCAACTCAATGAGAGCTGGTTTATCCTTAGATCCCTGAATAGTTTTAAACTCAGAGAAATTCCTTCAACGCCAGTCTTGTGACTGAAGGGCTCCCTCCTCTGTTTTTTAACAAATTAAAATGACAGTGTTAAAGCCTTTGTTTTAACAATTTCGAAACATTTTTCATGCAAAAAGAATTTGAAAGTAACTTTTTAACTTTAAAAACAGCTGTTTCATGCAAAATAAACGTAGAGGTTGCAAGGAAATTAAATGCCTAGAGGCCTAGCTACAAGACTACATGATGTTATACTGGATTTGTGCATTACAAATTCTAATCTATTTTCATATATAAATAAGATATCAAGAAACATTACGACGACAACGAGAAATTGGCTTTTATATATATAACATTTTATAAAATTAAGGTCTCCAGGCCTTTGCGTAAGTTTTGGATGCATAAATTTCGACGAGAAATGTGCATCCAAAAAGGGAAATTACTCATATTGCATCAAAACGGCAACAAAAGAGATGTTTTTACTCAGTAATGACTTACGCAAAGTCCTATACCCAGTAAAGGCTCGCTTGATTTACTTAAAGTAAAAAAAAATTAAAATCGAAGATGTGCAGTGAAATCCTATGATGGGTTTTAAATTGCTATAAGGCACTCCTGCATGTAGTCATTTACCTAATTCGGCCGGAACAATTGATTTATTATTGGTCGGTGTTGGATCATAGTCGAGATAATGACACACACTATCTCTAGATACACTATTAAACACCGTACCGAGCTTATTTCTGCCGGTTCGATGATTCACAAACACATTAAAATCTGTCTGCAGATATTTTTTTTCAAACTTTCAATCTGAACTAACTTTTGCAAACCTAATGGTGTTGATGAAAATTTGACGAACACTTACAATATTTTTCAAAAAAAATAATATTGAATTCAGAAATTTAAAACAGAGTGTGCATGTATTCGAAAATCAAACTTTCTCTCGCATAACGGCATGTTTCATGACCTATAAATCAGAGCATGCCTTGTTGATAATATAAATGTTAATGCTCTAATGTTCCAATGGAAATGTGGGTCTCTGCCACCAAAACAGGGTTATATTATGTTACTCTAACCAGCCTTTTAGCAGCAAGGAAAACCCCATCAATTAATATTTCGACAACTAAATTTGCATTTTTTGCAAAATTGGAAGAATCTGGTCAAATCGTGGCCGCTTTGCAGGATCAGGATTCCACGCAATGTTTATGAGTTTGGTGAGATGATTTGACATCCCAGGAATGATTGATGGACGCAAGCCTTCTAATGCAATCTAAAAATGATAAAATATGAATCTTGACAAAATATCATGGATTAAAGGTAACTATATGTCATATACTATGGGTCAAATGTCATGACAAAATCACATATTTAATTAGCAAGGAAATATTGTGCACAACAAAAGATTCAGGTTTCCAGAACGACAAAACAATTAGCAGTTGCATTCAAAGTTGATGAATGAAGCAGTTGATTTCACACCATTTAGTTCATTCAACCAAACCAAAACAAAACGAAGAATCAAAGTTTAGCAGACGGTCGAGTCTAGCCTCGTTGCGTAATTCGTTCCCTCCAACCTCAACTTTGGCCGCTCTTCCCCAATCCACTTTAAGAAGACTCTGGCTTCAGCAATATAAATCCAAGAGGCTTGTGTAATAAGTCAAGGTTGAATCTGTGAAATTCTTTCAATTGTAAATTGTTTTGTTTTCTTGTTGCTTGAATCTTCTTTCACAAAATATAACCTTGTGATATTTGATTTTCAAATTAATTTAAATTCAAACTATTACGTTAATAGTTTGCAGCAAAAGCAGCACACAATAGAAAATCTAAATTGATTTTTAAATAAATTTTAAGCTTCCAGCTGCTGGTAGAAATTAATTATTAGAAGAACCACGATAAACCCTATTATTCATTATTTTGTTCACTAGAATGAAGTTGACCGTGTTCTTCTAATCATTAAGTTCGTTATCAAAGTACAGATCAATATGTTGGTAGAAAAATACAAATAAAAACATACTTAGGTTTTTTTACCGAAATTTTCAATTTTTTCTCCTTTTCGAAGTGTGAAAAAATCAGACATAAATTCGAAAAAAATCAAACAAGGTTCCCACACGAACACTAACAAAAACAGGATCAAAAAAGCATAAAAAAACAAATATTTTTGATAAAAGACCAACCTTCATTCCCATTTCCATTGGAGATAATTCAGAATATGGTACCTCTCGAGTCGATAATTCCCATAAAATCATTGAATAACTCCACATGTCTGCCGCTCGCTGATCACATGTTTCTGGAGCATTGTTTAATACTGTAAATACAATCAGCAAAGTGAGGTCAAAATTCCAAGGATTCAAGCAATGAAAACAATTTTAATTTCAAAATTTTCTTTAAACTAGCAAGTTGGCAAAAGGGCTTTCAAATTTCTATCTTACGACTGGAAAGAAGGAAATTGGCTCCGTTTTGCGATGAATACATTTTTGTGTGTTTGAGCCATATTTTGAAACATTGAGAATTTAATTTTTAAAAAGACTTTCACAGCTTTCTTTTATGCCAAATATTTCCAAAATAAATCCTTCAAGGTCGTGCCACCAGAAGCTGCAGCAAATTGTAAGCCATTATCTTTCAACCCCCCCGGTTGCTACCTAATGGTAAAGCTTTCTTTTATGCCAATATTTCAAACTAAATCCAAGTTGGTACAGTCAGAAGCTGCAACAGATTAGGAGCTGTCTTTTAAATTGTTTGGAGGACTAAAGCCTCCCTCTCCCAGTCGCCCGGTTTGGACGAGACCGCCATGCTCTACAGATAAAAGCATCCTAGTTGCTACCTACTGGTAAATAGAGCAACACGCCCGGATTCATTTCCAATTAATAGGCAAATCCTGTGTAATTTTAATTTTTTTAATTTTTAGCACATACAAACAAAATTAATTCAAAAGACATGCTTACGTTAAAATATTTGAAATTATTGTAAATTTCTACTCGTATTTACCTCCCGAAAATATGAAGTTTTATTTTGTCTATCAATGAGCCATATGACCCTTCGCGGGGTGAAAGGATTAAAAACATATTACACCTTCCCAAAATAAAAATTACAGAGAATCGATCACGTTAAGGGTAAAAAATATATATATCAAAAACCTTACTTTCTGGGGACATCCAGTTTGGCTTGTAAACTTTGGTATTGTCTTGAAACGAAAATCTTGCGTCTCCCATACAAATCCTTGCTGCAAGATCGTCGTCCATCTGTGGAAGATTAAAACATTGAACCCTTAAAAACCGAATCAGAAATTACAGAAGGGTCCCGCTTTAAAGAAATTGATTTTTGGGATCTTGCAATAATTTTTTCAAACAGGTTCAATAGTTAACAAATTGTTATTTTTCAAAAGCAGTGACTCAGTTTCTTAAATGCAGGACCTTGCTTAGAGTTGCCCCAAACCTTTTTTTTATCTAAACTGAGAACTCTTTTAATATAACAACAAGTAAACGGAGGAAATTCAGAAGAAGAAAATGAGGAGGAGGAAAACGATATTTTTCCTTCCTTGTTCCTCCTCCTCAGGTTCCTTCCTTTGTTTATCTCAAGTAGTTCCTTTTCTCAGGTTAAGAAAGAAGTCTAGGCCTTGCTGTGTTGGGTCTACAGGAAATAATAGGTGGCCTTGGGGTTGGTAATGCATACAATGTTAATAATTGCCATCAAAACCCTGACTTACAAATATTTTCTTGAGCTACAGTACAACCGTTGGAGCAACCCTGTTTATAACCTAACAAGGCCTCGAGAGTCTTAGACTGCCCAGTTCGATATCATGGGTTTCCAGTCCACGAAATGCTATTTTAGATTTTTTCGTACTGCTCACCTTTTCCTCAGCATATACATCTTTTCCCTGTAGACCTTACCGTACACCGGCTACCTGAAGGAAAATTCCGGATAAACTTAAATTGAATTAAATGAAAAACAATAGTGTTTCCAAAATTGAAATTGCTTACCATAACATGATAGCTCGACAGGTACAGTCTTGGAATCAAAGGCTCCATGCTGTGTAAATACACCATGCCTTTTGCTATGTCAACAGCAAATTTTACCGCCTGAACGTGGTCGACGACGATGCCTAAAAAACCAAACCAGACTCGAACAAACCAAAATTAAACTCACACAAACCAAAATTATATATACTTGAGCAAATTACAGAAAAACCAGAAATTTATATATTCCTGGCCAGAAGAGAATAAACTCTGCTTCCTTTGGTTCGTAAAGTCTGCAAAATTTCCTATTCTGTCCACGTTCTATGGATGAAGCAGCATTTAAAAAAAGTAATTCTTTAAAAACATAAACATGAAAATTCCTGGTTTCCCTGTCAACACATAAACTGAAGTTTCGCGCCTTTAATAACATAAGAAACCAAACCAAAATAATACCTATAATTTTTCATCCATTACTTCATTATTCTATCAAGATGTGAATGGAAAAATTCCTGATTTTTCTGTAAAAACATCAACACATTGTTTGTGTATTTAATAGTACATAAGAAATATATATCTCGTATTTTTCTCTAAATCCATAAACTTTCTAATATATTATATATATATACTTATGTATTTTGTATTTTAGACTTTCAATACACTGAATCTGCACCGTTAAAGAACTAACTAAAAATTTTAGTCTGGACTCAAATTGTTACACCTAAATCTTAGAAACAAATGTTTTTAAAACGTTAAGAGATTGGAAATATTGGTGGGATTTTTCGAAAGTCATCAAAAGATTTGAAATGTCTATGACACTAAAAACTTTAAACAGTTTTATCAAAGACCTTTATTTCTGAGAGTGTAGACAAAAAAGTTTAACTTTGCTGAAGGTATTTCAAGAATTGCAGCTACTCCCGGAAAAACATTACAATTTACGTTGTTTACAAATAAGTAACGTGACCATTCCGGGGGTAAAGTATACAACGAAACATTAGAATTGCAAACCTGTTCCTTCGTGAAGTATATCAAACAGCGATCCATATGGCATGTATTGTGTGATAACCATCAGATTAGGAGATTTTGTAACGGCACCAACTACCGGAAGCACATTTGGATGAGAAAATATCCTGCATCATAAAAATACTTCGAAATAAATTCTACATATTACTTTACTTCCTTTAGGTGCACCACATTTTGTTAAACATAAATTTTTTTAGAGATTTTGAAGGGTTTTTCAGAAAACAAAATAATTTTTGTGAAAAATGTAGGAGATCCATAGAAGTAAAATGCTCCATGGGGCGACCTTGAGCCTGGATATCATATTCTTGTTCTTGTTGCACCATGAGCATTGGGACACCCTGGCTTTATTTTGGTAGAGCAACAGTAAGGAAAGAAAACAACACGTTTGAGGTTAGTTAAAATATTTGAAATTAATGGAAATTTCTATATTCATATTCATAATGATGTGTAGCTACATGTGCAGGGTTTGAAAACCTCTCAACGAAAGGGTACAGTAACCTTAATCTTCAAAATACGTATTCTTAGGATATTCCGTTATCAATGGCAAATTAGAGTTTTCTGGTTGAAGACCAAAAAAGATGTTCGATTAATTTCCAACAAAACAATAAAGAAAATCAACAAATCTTGCATGCACATAAACTTTACTTAAAATTATTTCATCCTTTATCTGTATTTGAACGGACAATGAAAACAACGGTTTTTGCGGTGGAGAAAAGAAGAAAGTTTCTTCTTTCCATTCTTCTACAAAAGTAAAAAAAATTTAAACTTTTCTGCTCCAAAGCAAAAATCTAACCTGCACAACAGTTTGGAAATTTTTTAAAGCTTACCTTAGTCTGGGATATTCTTCACAAAAATGTAAATTGAGTCTCTTGTGATATCCCTTAATCTTGAGTTTCTTTGCAATTATTGGTATGTTGTTCCAGACTCCTTTGTGAAGCTGCAAAAACAATATTGCGTTATTTAGGATATTGACTTGCTTGGAATATTTGTACTTTCCTTTCAATATTTCAAGTACAAATGCAGAATTAATTTTTCATATATGAGTGAATTTGAGTTGACCATTTCGACCAAGGCTGCAAGATGACGATGATGATGAAAGAGGTTCAGTCTGATTGCACTGTAGTTTCATTTTGTCATTGTGGATCTTGAAGGACAGGAAAATTGATATTTCAAACAGAAAATAAAATAACGATATTTCACGTCAAACTCTAGCTCTAGCCAAACTCTAGAACAAACTCTAGCCAAAGAAACTCTTAAATATAATCAATGTAGAAGTGTGTCATTGCAGATCAAAAAGTTTAAAAACAATTTACCTCTCCTAATAACGTTTCACTGATTTTTTCAACAAGGTGTATTTCCGAAATGTCTACTCCAGCATTTTTCGATTTTAGTGTGAGGAACTCTAAGCCTGTGACAGAAAAAATATTATTCTTTTCCAATAAAAAATAATTTAGAATCCAATGATGATTTAAATGATTTAAATTGAGCTGTAATTTTACACTTTTCAAAACGACAAAAATTATGGAACATCGATTCCATAAAATAATTTTGTATTTTATTCACCACTTGATTTTTTCACATTTGTTAATACCATGTGATAAAAATTGTACAACATGATTGGCTGATCTCTAAATATGAACAAAACAGTAAATAGCACACTCAAATAAAAATTATTTCTAGGCTATCATTTAGATTAAAAATTCTTACATTAAATTGTGATATATATATATACTCTAATTGCATATAAATTGGAAACAGGGACGGCGTAGCCAGCCCAAGAAAAATGGGGTGGAGTAAGTCAAGAATTTATTGCCGACTTTATTTTTGGTTAACAATGAATATAGACCTGAAAAAAATGGGGTGGATGTCACCTCAGTCCACCCCCAGGTGACACCCCCTGGTTGCAAAGGAAATAAAGGAAACAACGACTTTGCTGGCCCAACTCTCGTAAGAAAAATTAATTCATATTAATAACTCATATAATTCATATTCCAAAAGGTTTGGCTACTTCAAGGTATAATATTAGACTTACATCCTAGTATTTGTCAATTTTTATATTTTTCGGAGGAGCGAACACAGGGAGCTCATGTAGCGAGTCTGGTATAAAATTTCTTCAAGTTCAAAAAGAGATACAGTATAATAAAGCCTTGTTTGGCATTATCAATTTCATAGCAAAATATCTAAGATATTAGAAAGACTTACTTGCTTTGAAATTCCCTTCTTCTTGCTCTAAAAAATGTCAACAAATTAAATCAACATTTCAACTTATTCCAAAATATCAAAATCAAAATCAATAATAACATAGTCAATAAAATCAAAACAAGAACGTTAACGAAAACTGTGCTGGTAGCTTCAAAATAACATAAACATCAGCATGATTTACTTAACAGAAATAGAAATTCTGAATGTAAATATTTTCAAAACAAAATTATGCTTCACTCAAACTTCTGTTCTGGCTGGTCTAGTAAAAATTAAATCCCATTTTGAAATTCATTGATAACCATTGCAGGTTCGTTCTCGCTGTCAAGACTTAGTAAAAAATGTATGTAAATTCGTTTCATCAATTACCTTGAAAAGATATCCTTGCAAGGTCTTGTCCAACTGATTTTGCCTTCTCTGCAATAACAAATATGACAAACGTCATTGAATATTAAGCAATTTTGGCAACAAGTTAACCATTTCACCCTTGGTAGGGCCATATGGTCCATTGTTAGACAACATAAATTTATACTAATTTCAGGAGGTAAACGTAGACATAAATTTATACTAATTTCAGATGATTCAATAATGTAAGTTCATCTTTTAAATTATATACGTTATTTTGTATGTGCTACCCCAGGCAAAACCAAACTTAGATAGGATTTGCCTGCTAACTTGAAATAAATACGGGCGTGAAAGGGTTAAACCAAGTAATAAAAGCTAGCTGTTTAATGTTATCGATTTCAAGTCATTACCGTAATAATTCGATTATGCCCCCCCCCCCATTTTTCACAATTTGACCTTTGAATGAAAAAGAATTCTGGAAAGTTTGTAATCAATGTGTTGTCATTTTTATTGAATCTGACAGAATATCAGAGGGGGGCTTGTCTATTCTGTTTTGACAAAATAGGGGTTGCTTATTCGAAAGGGGGCTTATTAAAAAAATCACATTCAAGAGGGGGGCTTATTCGTAAGAGGGGGCCATTTCAAGAAGGGGGCTCAATCGAATTATTACGGTATTTCACATTAAAAATTTTATTTAGCTCTGGTACATGATACTCAATTCACCAAATAATTTGAACCATGTTTCCAAAATATTTAACTTTCATTAATTTAAGAAGATGCATAAAAAACAGCACTTACCTGTTATAATGTTTCCAAGTTGTTGTTTGCTTCGTTCAATTGGTGTTTCATCGTACTTGTTGCATTGTGAAACATATGCACCTCTTCCAACTAGCTCCTAAAGATAGTTCGAAAAATGATTGGGCATTAATTTGAAGCATTACAAGTATTAAAATAGTAAGCATAGTAAGCAAGTATTAAAATAGTAAGCAAGTATTAAAATAGTAAGCAAGTATTAAAATAGTAAGCAAGTATTAAAATAGTAAGCAAGTATACCGGGTGACCAAAGAAAGTTCCGACGTTTCAAAAATCACCAAAATTTTTTCACCGAGAAGGACCAAGTTTTTCTGATGTGAGAAGGACCAAGTTAATTTTAGAAACTGCCGGTATATTGGTAACATTGACGAATGATGACGTAATTTTGACCTCAAAAACCTAATTTGGGTTGACCCAAAAAAATAATTCAGACATTTGAAAAATCACCAAAATAGAGTGTGTTATCAATCAATCAAGCTTCCACCCAGTATAAAATAAGAAAAATTTAATATTTATCATTGCACATAATTTTAAAAATATACAAACCAGTGCAACTGATTCATAATTCCAAAAACATGCATAGTGCAATGGTGTGTTGCCATGTTCATTCATCACATTAACAGTTGCTTTATGTTGAACAAGCTAAAAAGTAACAACAAATTATATTGATTTTATAAAAGCAAACATTTGAGATTGAATAAAATACTTTTTCTCCCATAACTTTATAACAATTAGTTTGATAGCAAGGTATGCACACCTCAGTGAAACAACTGCTCTCAACATACATACTGTACTGTATTACATTTAAATTCTCTACAGGATGCCAAAAACTTACAGTATACATAGAGATGATCGCAGTTTTGTGGACACACATTTGCTACAAATTTCAGTGTTGAATTGAATTACATTGTTTTGCTTCAATTTCATTGGTTGATGAAATAACTTTTGTTCCATTGATTGTTTGTCTGAAAATTTGATTGTTCTTGAGATAGAATTCAGAGAAAATGTTGTGTTTTGTTGATTTGAATTAATTAATCAACATTTTATCCAGTTCTCTTTAACTTATTGGGGGGGGGGGGGCTGCTGTCCCCAAACCCCTGCCTAACGTACCTTTTGAACAACATCTCTTTGTCCATGTGCAGCAGCAAGGTGAAGCGGAGTATCACCACCATGGTTTTTGGCATTTATTCTTGCACCTCTAGCAATAAGCATTTCAAAAATAACCATTTGACCTTCTCTGCAAGCCCAATGTAATGGAATAAAACCATGATCATCGCTAAAAAATAAAATTTTATTTCCTTTGATAAATCAGATTTTTCTTTATTGTCAAAAGTTTATTTTAACATTGATAAATGAAAGATATTGATGCAGCAGACTTTCATAAAATTGCGAAATTTTTCTGCTGGACTGCTGGGTAGAAAATAGCATACGCGTAGCCTCAAACAGTTTCCGCCATCTACTCTTTTGCCGAGAAGCAGTTTGAGTCTGCATGCAGGCTAGGTAGAAAAAAGTTTCTTTAAATTATCAAAATTACAATTTATTTTTTATCTTCAAACTCTTTTCTTGAATAATGATAGCAATGCCAGAATTGGTTTTAGAATATACATTAAACTTTTTATTAGAAAAAGAATGATAAAATAATAATTTGTTAAAAAACCTTATTTGGGCTATACTGTAGGATGCATGTTTTTTAATTTATTCTAATTTATAATTTTTAAATACAAAATTACATTTCTTTATATGAAATTTTCAATCACATGAAGAAACAACAATTTAAGAAGACTGGATTTCATTTTTATTTCATTTTGATTTTAGACTGTGTACGAAAACCTGATAGCTAATAAAAACTCAAAATGTCACAAACTTACAATCATTGAAATATGTGTAACCTCAAAAATTAATCTGGCAATTCATACCACAACACAAAAAGAAAAAAAATTTTTGATATCATTTGCAAGATTCCTTTGTGAGAATTTGTCAAACAGGCAAACTTCCTTGCAAGATTCCTTTGTGAGAATTTGTCAAACAGGCAAACTTTTTTGGTCCACCTGGTAGTACTAAAAATCATACTATTTAACAAACAACGATTTCAAATACCCAGTCAAATGAAGATAATATAATATATCATCTTTCAGAGTTGATATAAAACACACATGTTTCGAAACCTGATGGTGAATTCACTTTTTTCCCCATTTGGTTTGCTTTTGTTGCACTTCAGGTCACATGGTCAAGCTCTGGGATTTTTTTCAAATGACACTTCTCATTCAGTGAAAGCAGGCAACAAAAATGAAAGTATTTTTCAAACGATTATTTCCCCACAGCTTTGGCCATAACATGACCTAAACTGAAAACAACCCAAACAGGAACAGTGAAAATGTTGTGAAGTTTCCATTACATTTGTAATTTAATCTTTCATTTCCTGAAAGATAACCAACAAAACCTGAAAATGTGATAGTTTTCTACTGTAGGTATATATTCATCATGTAGGAAAATGTAGGAAAAAATGAATTAATGGTGTTCCTTTAAATTGAGTTGAAAGATCACGGATGAAGGCTATTTTAATTTCTAGTTTTGGACATATAAAAATGAATTGCAAATGACTGGATGATATGCCAAATTCTAAGTTTGCCCTTTGGAAATTGTTTTTGGGTCACCCGGGATATAATGCAGATGACTGGATGTTATTCAACAAAATACTCAAATTGAGTACAATTTCAAATTAACACATTAAAAGATTAACACAACAGATTTCGAGCTACAACCCTCCAAATGAGAGTTTTTGGGTCACCCAGTACCCTATAAAAGATATAAAATGCACTCTTGTGCAATTTAATTAGTTAGTTTTCATGTAATGTGACTGTGTTCATTTTGAATAGTTAATTTTCATTCATCATGGAAAAATGGAAATATATTTTAGGTGAATCATTATTTGTCCAATTTATTTCTCGTGAATTGTTCTCAGAAATCCCCCCTCCCCCCATATACGGCCCTCATTGCTGACTTCCTCGTCACAGGCTATAATTATAAAATCATTTATTTATTGCTGTGGTAAGTTCAGAACAACTTTAGACAGAAAATATAGCCACACCACACACTCTCAGTATTTGTTTTTTAATGTCAGAAGCAAAAATATCTCCCATGAGGAGCATGAGAAACATTGTTTTTAAATTTTACAAACACATTGTTTTTGTTTTGGGCGTGATATGACTTCTTTCAAAGCTTCGTTATTTCAGTTCACGATCACAATAAAACATATTTAGAACAGTAACTTTTTACACCAGGAAGGTGACTTCTAGCATACACATCCTCCGAGCAAGAAACAGTTATACCAGCTAGGCTACAAACAAAAATTAGCATGTTTATAGGATACCTTTTACTTCAAGACGGTAATCCCGCATTCATTAAAACCAAATTTCCTTTTTTGGCCTGAATTCAAAAAGTATTCACACAGACGAGAACTCACCCTTGATTTAAATCGTTTTCTACGTTGTCTAGCCATTGACGAACAAACCTGACATTTCCATCCCGTGCTGCAGAAAAGATATCCTCCATTATGAATTCATTCACAAAGCGAAATCAAAGCGAAATCCTTGCTAATCGCCTCTCACATTTGCACTTCACATATTTATTTTGGGCTGGACTGTTGGTGATTTCCGTTCTGCTGGCCATCCCCAAATCCTCCTTCGCAGCTATATTTTGGACACCCTAGTTTTTTCCCAAAATTTAGAATTATTATTTCGCCGGGGGCGTTTATTGAGTATTTCAGAAAGTAATAACATCATCACAAAATATCGCTAACAAAACAAGACAGGATGCAATTTGTTACCTAAATCCATCTAAACTTTAAATGCATAAAAGGCGGTCAGGCACCTTTAGTTTGATGTTTATATTATTTTTTTATTGCAATTGCCTCTCCCCCCAATTTTTTGCAAACATGGAAAAGTGCCCTCAATATTGAAAAAAGTGCCTTTACTCCTGATGAAGTTGAAAAGTGCAGTTCTATATTCACGAATCTTTTTTAAAAGTGCCCTTTTTAGTACTGAAAAATGGATTTACGGCGACCTTTTTCTAGGAAAAAAATAGCCTTGTTATAATTTGGAGAAAAAAATTTGAAAGTGCCTTTTTCAACTTAAAAAAAATTATTAGAAGTGCCATTTTTCAATAAGTGCCCTTACTTCATAACAAAAAATTAAAAGAAGAGCCGAAAAATGCCGTCAAGAAACAAAAAACGTACTTCAGCATTGGCATTAAAATAAATCGACATTATCTATTAGGGATTTTTACCCAAAGTTAGGCTGAAATCTTCCACAAACTTCAGGCAAAGCCTTCATGTATGCATGTCCTGAACCATGTCTCATCAACACTAGTATCCAGCTCTTCTCATCTCTACGTACACTATGTACACTGAAGACAGAGACGTAGGAAGCATTTGAATAGTGAGGGGGCACAGAATTTGAAGGGCACTTTGACCACGCCCAGTCTTTTTTATGACCACGCCCTAAACACTACTTCCTCATTTCTGCTTATAGTGATGATCTTTACTTAAGCATATTGTTAAATCAAGCATTACAACATATTATTTAAAATATAGCGAATGTATTTTCAAATTTAAATGACACTCTCCCGTTTATTACCTAGATTCTATCGAAAGAACAGAAAATAAGTTTTATCATGGCGTAGATATATTTAAGGTGGAGGGGAAAATAACATGAAGCTTGCTAAAAGTTCCACAGAAAACAGTTTTTTAACAGCAATTTTTTATAGAGCAATTTTTTCAAAACTAAAAAGCAACTAAAATTTTTTCCAAATTATAACGTGGCTTTTTTTCGAGAAAAAGGGCGCTTTAATCTATTTTTCAGGACCAAAAAGGGAACTTAAAAAAAAGATTCATGCTGACAGAAGGGTATTTTTTAATTCTATCGGGAGTAAAAAAGGGCACCTTTCAATTTCTCTCGTGAAAAAGGGCACATTTTTCAATTTTGAGGGCATTTTTTCCAGGTTTGCAAAAATGTGAGGGGGCACGTGCCCCTAGTCTCTAAGTACCTAGGTACACTGATATCTTATGCTGGCATATCCAGCTCTTTTTCTCGTTACGTACATTACATGTATGCTAAGGACCTAAGTACACTGATATATTATGCCGGCATATCCTGCTCTTCTTGGCGCTATGTACCCTTATGTACACTAAGAAATTAAGTACACTGTACACTGGTATATTTTTTTGTAGCTGATACTGTGGGATACATCCTGGAAGTGAGTTCAGGACATTAGAAGATGCATACATGAAGGAGGAATATACCAAATTTCAACATTGGCTTTAAATTAAACCAACATTATTTATTAGGAATTTTTACCTAAAGTTGCACAAAACGTACTTCAACATTAGCTTTAAAAAAAATCAACATTAGTTATTAGGAATTTTTACCTAAAGTTGCACAAAACGTACTTCAACATTGGCTTTAAAATAAATCAACATCATTTATTAGGAATTTTCACCTATAGTTAGGACGAAATCTTTCACAAAACGTACTTCAACATTGGCTTAGAAATAAACAACATTATTTATTAGGAATTTTCACCTATCGTTAGGACGAAATCTGGCACAAAACGTACTTCAACATTGGCTTAGAAATAAACAACATTATTTATTAGGAATTTTTACCTATAGTTAGGACGAAATCTTGCACAAAACGGACTTTAACATTGGCTTAGAAATAAATCAACATTATTTATTAGGAATTTTCACCTATAGTTAGGACGAAATCTTGCACAAAACGTACTTCAACATTAGCTTAGAAATAAATCGATTTATAAGCAAAAGAGCAACTTGCTTGCCCCATGTCTATTTCTTTTTAATCCAAGAAAAGGAAGTGAGAACTGAGAAAAAGGAACGAAGGAACGAAGGAACGAAGGAACGAAGGAACGAAGGAATGAAGGAAGCTGAGGAGGAGGCGAAGTCTCTGATCCTCAGTAAGGAAAGTTCTTATGAGTTTCTTATTTTTTGGCTATTCATTTGCTAAGATGTTACGTTCCTCGTAATAGAAAAACCGTACGTGAAAAGGTCCTCCTCCCCCGAAAAGAAAGACTGATTCAACATTTCAAATATCTAAATTCAACATTTCAAATATATAAATTCAACATTTCAACATTTCAAACAAATATTTGTAAATAAATGAAGATGTTGGATATTGCTTTTCACTGGTTAGTTTTTTGAAAAAGAAGTTTACTATTGCGTGCAAGCAGAAAAACACTTTAGCACTTCAAATGGTGCAAGGAATGTGCAAAAAGAGAATCTTGAAACCCAATATCAGCAGAACAACGAGCATCCGGCTACAGAAATTATGATGTAGATATGAAAACATTACGTAGATTGGGTTGTTGATCAATAGTAAAAGTTTAAGGAGAAAATTCTTAAATTCAAGATAAGAATGGCTCTAGAAAATCTTTGAATTCGACAAAATTTTGCTCCGACAGATCAATTTTTTTTAAATATGCTTTCCGACGTGGGGGCTAACCACCAACGACCTCCTGCCCCCTCTGGCATCACCACAGGGCTGGTGTGATTCCAATGGCTCACAAACAGAAATCATGCGACCTTCGAATAATTTACACACACTGGTAAATATTACGTCAGTGGAAAAAGGCACATGACTCAAACATAAATAAAACCAGTGTTCTAAAATAGAAATTGCAGTAAGAAAAAGCAGTACCCTGTGGCGAATTTAAGCTGTGTACAATATTCCGGACCAATAAATCGATCTGGGTGCGCACGTGGTGCATGGTTTCAAGAAATGGAAAACAAAATAATAATATTTTCAAAACGTTATGAATGTTGGAAAATATATTAAAATATTATTCTTAATATATATATATTTTTTTTATATATATCATCAATTAAAAATTTACAATACACGAAATTTATTACACTACCTACAAAATACTTTACAATACTACGACTACGATACCACGAGGAGCAAGACATCGTGTCTACCCCGTGGCATGAAGAATCTACAATTTAGAGGTCCGGAAAATAGATCCATGCAAAGACAAACAGAAAGGACTATAAAGCCAGTGAACAAATTTTCGCTGAGTCAGTGACAAGTGTTTCAACTCAAGAAAGAAAAGCAACAAGGGAGGAAACAAGCTCGAAGTAAAACGAACATGCAGCTCTTTCTGTTCACTTTCGCTGCCCTTATTTTGGGAATTTGGGCGCAAGGGTTTGGTAGCTTAGGTAAGATGAACATTGTAAATTATTGATGTGTATTCTTCTTTGATTCGACTTTTTCAGTTTCAGAGTTTGGTGTTTTTTCGCATTTAAACAAGAGTTTCGTCATCATGTCAAGAAGAAATTTGCGAGCAACAAGGTCAACAAGCAGTCAACACAACATTTACATTTGAAACCATTGATAGCATTTTGGATTCTGAATGCTTCTTGTATTGTTAGAGAAGTTGTCGTACGGGGGTTAGTCAGAAAATGTCGTACGGGGGATTTTTTTAAATTGATTTTTGTAGAGAACAAACTGGATTTTTGTGGATAGTTTTTTTCGTTTTGAAATATTTTGGAGGCCTGTTTTTCTTTGTAATACTGATGCTGTTTTTATTAGTATTCTTTAGAACAATGAAATGACAGATACAATTAATTTTTGCAATTTTTGGAAGAGATGAACACTGACCACCTTTAGGCATTTTTGTTTCGTTTCGCTGCACAACATTTTTGCTCAAACAACAAAAACAAGTGAACCCTTACCAACAGTTAACTGACATCGGGCGGAAGCTCGTTTCCTTTTGGCCCTGAGCGCAAGAGGTCCCTAGCTAGAGAAATGTTCCACGGATGGCCTATTTCTACTAAGAATTAACGGTGTCCCTTGTTGCTTAGAGGTATACCGTCATCATAAGTCAACAAAACGAAATAAATCATAGCTTTGCTCACAAATCAACAGCGAACATGACACTTGTTTGAACGATGACAAGCGAACATGACACTCGTTCCGGTCAGTCAACATGACACTGTTCCGACAACAACGAAGCCCAAAGCAAACATGGCAATTGTTTGAACGAATGAACAATTGGCAAACGGAATGAACAATTGGCAAAAGGAATGAACAATTGGCAAACGAATCACGCACGTTTATTAAACAAAACATTGCTCTATTTTTCCGATGTGTTTATTGATCGAGGAAAATATGGTGTGACCAAACACCATTGTAAATTAGAATGTGGTTTATTTATTCTTTCTTGATGAAAATAAAAATGAAAAGAAAGAATGACAATCTTATTTTAAATCTTAATTCGATAAAATAAAATACAATCTAACAAAGCTCATGCATTTGCTAATCTAAATAAAAATATGCAAATCAAATTAAAATCTTATCATTTTTATTCTTCGTTAATTACGGATCGAATTCTCTTGACGCGAACGCAATGCGGGGCTTATGCTTGGGCAAACATCCTATTGGCAAGACTATTCCAAATTTGAGGACGCACGAATCTTCGGCGGCTGTTTCACCTTGTAAAATAACCATGTATACACGTTTTTTTTTTCAGAATATGATCTATAAGAATATCAAGGCTCAAAATCGCTGAAATTTAAGAATAATTTAATTTATAATTTTTTTTTGATACCACATTTATTGTTCTGTTCTGTTCTGGTTTTGTTTTTATGATGAAGCAACACATCAACAAAGATTTGAATTTTTTCCTTGATCTTCAGGTGAATTTACACCTTGTGTGTGTTGGTTAAGAATGATTTAAGAAGAAGAATTTTCTTAACTAGCTTAGGGACATTGCAAAATTTATTTTACAACCAGGGGCGCACATCATGGGGGGCGAGGGGGCGACTCACCCCGCAATGTTTTCCAAATTCGGTCCCAAAAAGTCCAGAATTCGGTCCCAAAATTATTTGGTCCTTTCTTTCGAGAACAGTTTCGGACAGACTCAGTATTAGTTCTTCGGGCCCACAGAAAAAATTATGAATAATCGACCTAGCACACAATTGTTTGACTGCTGTTCGTTTATGAATCACATGGTGAGAGCCACTGTCTTTGATGGCAATGTCTTTGATATTTATGTCTAGCATGT
>JAYJMH010071412.1:0-11081 GCA_036873815.1 Phacellophora camtschatica | reverse complement strand
AGAGTTGGCCTGATGTATGCTGCCAATAATGTGATAGAAAATTCATAGCAATACTCCTCTATTATCTGAAATAATTTCCATCATTTAAATTAACTCTTTTCATCAATTTTCAAATTTAATTTGGAAATGTTTTCCAAAAACCAGCCTGTGGTTTCTTATAAGTTTCTTGTTGGCGGGTTCTCACTTCATTAACATTTCTTTTATCGTTGTTGATCGCTGGGACCAAGCATACGCGTGCGCACTTGTGAAATACTTCTGAACACCAGAATCTTTTCTTGAGCTTTGGAAGTTTCAACCATGGGTTAAAGGAACCGTAGTGTTTGTTCTCATACCTGCGCTTTTTTGCCTACTTCTCCCTGATTTTCCCTTTACCCCTTCCTTACAATTGATTCTCGAATTCACAGCGGCCATTCTTTTTGTTTTCTTCATAAAACAAGGCTGCTTCGTTCGCTGTAAATTCAGGAATAGAGTACCAGGAAGGAAAAAGAAAGGAAAATCAGTGAGAAATAGGCAGAAAAAGCACAGGCATGAGAACAAACACAACGGTTCCTTCAACCCATGTTTCAACCGGTAAACTTCCAAAGTGCACAAGCAACCACCACCAGCAACGCTTCGATTTTAACGCTTCGCTTTAAAGTACTGTCTACGATTTTGAATTTTAAAAAGCATTTTGCATTTGTTTTCACAGTGGCAATGGACGACTTGCAAGTTGGGGGACAGTAATTGGTTTCATCGTGATGATGTCATTAGATGTTGGTCTTGGATGATAATCAAGTTAAAATGTGCATCTGCGTACAGTGCGTGTTTCAAATATGTATACAATAGAATGAATTTTAGAGGGGAATAGGTGTATATTTTCAGAATTGTGAATGCCAAAGACGTTTAACTTCTCAAACAATGCTTAGAAAATACAGATCTTTTGAAAAAATTGTGAGGAAATATTTAGGGTATGCTTACAAAGAAAATGGAAGATTCTGTCATCCGAAGGATCTTATTAGTACGATAATTTGCTTCTGTTGTCTCTCTGGCTGTTGTTTACAAAGGAGCTCCGAATTGTACTCAAAATGTGGCTCCTTGTCAAGTCAATTACTTTATCAATTAATTTTTGACAGGCATCGTTATCTTACGGATGAAATACTTAGATTTCTAGCATGATCCTGTTTAGACTTATCTCATAGCATTTGTTTCGCTCCTCCGCCTAAACTGATATCCTCCGCTCAAATACCCTGAGTGGACTGGGCAAGAGCGGACTGGGCAAGAGTGGCCAAAAGTTAAGGTGGCAGTAGCGAAAAGGATTATGTAATGAGGCCAGATACGGTTCAAGAAAATCCTTTGTAAATGCTCAGTACCTCGACTCAACTTCGGGTACCAAGCATGGCTAGAAATATTTATTTGATGCTTTCGACCAAACAAATTTGCCTACAAATTTCCTGCAAGATTTTGGCAATTTAACGTAAACAATATTGTAACTTTCAACAAAATTCAACAAAAATTCCTGCAAGACCACTTTTTGAAAAAAATACCTGCGACCTTTGGTCACACGGTCGGGTGCTTTTTCATGCCATGGCGCCAAGTTTTTTTTGGGTGGTAGCATCTTCAATCTTCCTTGTAAACAGGCCTTTCGATTACTGCAGAAAACTTTTTAAGCCTGCCAAAGCTCTATAATGGATTGTTTTTAAACGATGTAAAAGAACATACCCTGCATCAACATAAGATACATTAATTTATTTGACTGATTTCCTTTGCTTGCGTTTCTGCCTATGAAATAAAATTGTACTGTGTGCTTGTTGTAATGTAATTTCTTTACAATTCTTTAAGTTAAAAACGGATTGTAAAAGATGAGAGAATTTCTAGTAATATACGTAATTTACAGTGTCTTTATTTCTATTGAAGGTTGTTCCTTTCGCAAAATTAATTTGATTTAATTTTCCAAGATTCGACTTCAACTGACGCTTAAAAGTTTTCAGATTTCTTTGCTCTTTCAGGTCTATACTTATAGCGTTCCACACTACTAGGCCTCTGTAGCGCAATAAATGTCTTCCTACTTCTGTTCTTACTCGTCCGATTTCAAACTGTTCTCCCGTTCTTGATGTTTTCCTCTTTAGATGGTACTGCATTGATATTCTACTTTTCTCGTCGCACATAACTTTGTGCATTTCGATCGCGACTCTTCTCTTCTAAATATACGAAAGACTTTGTCATTTTACTGCTGCAAGGGTGTGCCGCCCTGATATGCTGCTTCTCTATTTTTGTAAGGACAGCTTCGGAGCAGTTTCCCCATACAGATATACAGTAGGTGGCGGCTGGAATTATTGTTTTGTAATAAATATCTTCCAATACATGTGATGGTAAGTATTTTAATCTTTTAAGCATGACATTTTAGACATTCAAACTTAATTTTTATTTTATAAACTTATGTTAGAAATATCTTGAACTAATGCAAAATAGTGAGCAATGTGGACACTTTCATTGTTACAAAAATGGAAAGTGTCTACATTGCTCATGCTGAAATATGACGTTTTACGTTGTTTGTCAATTTAATTGCTTGCAGTCGTAACTACAAAAGAGCAAAAATTATATAGAAAATCGGGGGGGGGGGGGTAGATTTAAATAGTGAAGGATGTATTCGTGAAGGTGGTAGCCAAAAAAAAAGGGAATGTATTCGTGAAGGTGGTAGCCAAAGTACTACAGTAAAACCCCGCAAACAAGAACCTTGAAAAATAAGAACCCACAGACTGACTTTTTTGAAAAAGGTACCCAAAGATAACAACCAAAAACAGACTGATCTATATTTATGTTCTTATGAAATGGTACATCGGATTTTTAGCGCTAAAAGTGCAAAAACAAATTTAAAAAGTTTAGAAATTGGTCATTTTGTGGCAATATGCAGTTTAATTTTTTCGTAAACAAATGCTAGAGGATTAGACATCAAGCAATAATATATAGACCGTTTTGATAAGAACCTCATTCTGAAAATGGTAATAGTACCACATTGATAAGAACCTATTCAGTCTGTTTGTAAAAAAAAGTAGGTTCTTGTTTGCGGGGTTTTACTGTATTTATGCAATCAGTCTTGTCTTATCAATTTCTGAATTTTGGTTTGAAGCTTGATATTTTCATTTTATTATAATTCATACAAAGTACAAGCTGCTTGGTAACCTAAATAAGTTAAATTCTATTCAAAGTATTTTTTTTAAGTGACTGCAAATGCGTATTCTGCTGAAAGAACTTTTTCGGATCCGTTTTGAATCTCATGAACGTATTTTTTATTTTGGTTTTTACATCTTAAAAATTTTGAGGTGTTTGGGGTTTACACCTATTCCTTCAAACTCGCACAAATGAATTATTAATTTTTAAGGTATGTATTTCCTAGTTCCAATTATTAATTATTAATCTATTATTAATTTTGGGGTGTGGTTTTTGAAATATTTATAAATTTTAGGGTACGATTTCACATGTAAAAATGGCACACCACCATCACCTGCCTATTGACGTTACCCCCGGGCCCGGAGTATCATTTTTGGCCAATCACTGAGAAATACAAACAAGAGATCCGCTTTAACATTACGCAGCTATTTGTGCTTGTTATGGACAAACTGTCGCAAAGGATGATTATGTACGTTGCGTTGGTGCAAATCTGAAAAACTATTAAAATTGAACAGAAACTGAAAAACCGAAGAGAAAATTGTTGAAACAGCAGAACAGAAAATAATGTGTTTCCATTAAAATGCGCAATCTCAGGCAGCCGGCAGTGCCGTAGCAGGCAATATTGTAGCAGACAATGCCGCAGGCAGTTACGGCTAAATGGAAACCACACTAATGAACCATTTTCATTGGTATAATATACATTAAAAACAAACGTTTTGTTTTGTGTTTATAAATTTGTGTGTTTATTTTATAAACGTAACCATATTGAAGGGATTAAATGAAGAAAAACTGTATTTAAAGAGATGGATCATTGATGCAATTAAATTAGATTAAATGAAGGATCATAAATAAATGAAATGGATGATATTCCCGACACCGCAGAATTAACGATTTTAGGGGCACAAAAAGATCACCGGGGGGTACTGAACACTTTCTTTAAAATTGAAGTTATACTTATTAAATATTAGACTCACTGTACAAGCCATTAGTTTGCTAATACGCTTGATATTCCTCCGCTACATAGAAAGTATGGACGGATGGACTGGAACATAGGCTATGCCTCGACTAGATCATTAGACCCGCGGCGGGCTATCCTCAGATTTATGACCAATAGGAATTGTACATTTCGTTTTTAAAACGTTTTCTGAAATATGCTTTTTAAGAAAGAACATTATTTGTTATATATTTGAGGATAACGCGGAGGGGAGGGGGGCACTCTTAAAAATTTGGGTAATGGAGATGTGCGGCCGAAATGGGTGCCTTTTTTCATTTTACCTAAGAATGGGTATGCTTTTTGAGAACTTTTACCCAAAAATGGATGCGTTTTTTAATAGATTCACCTGAGAATGGGTGTGTTTCTAATAAATTTACCTGACCATGGATTCTTTTTTGAAATTCCACCTTACTGTTCATAGTTTTGCTTATTTTTATTACCTATGGATGGGTTTTCGAAAAAGCTCGATTACCTATGAATGGGTCAAAACAAATTTGACTGTCCACACACCCCCACAAAAAGGGAGTCACATAACCCGCGTACGTGAAGTGTACATGATCTAATGCCCACCGCTGCTCACCCACTTTGACTGAAGCGACGATAACAACATACAGAGCAAAAGTACAGGGAACTTATGCGGTGATGCAGTCATTTTGTGGTAACTGACTTGAAATGATGGACACCAACGGGCGACTGATCATGCATATCCTAAAGTTTGCGTGCCAATCAAATCGCAAAAGCTTAAAATAGAATGATTTGATTGCTTTGTAGCCAAAGATTCTTGAAGCGAGATTTTGTTATCCGACCCAGAAGGGATAAAAACGGAAATGCTTGCTGACTTTGCAAAATGTTGTTTTGTGTCTTGTGTCAATGAAGAAGCCGACGGGCCTCTTTTATCCTCTGTGCAGCCTCGTCCACGCAGGCTAGCTTCCTTTGAATTTATATGTTAAGTTGATTTTGAAATAATCTTAAGTTGGCTGGCAATAGCTATTTGACATCTTTGAATCGAAAAGTTAACCAGACGAGCCTGACGAGGCCTTTTTGTTTGCCAAATTAGATACAGTAGTCTTCTGAGCAAGCAAACTGTTTAGATAATTTTTTTTGGTTATTGATTGAATTGAAAAGATCTATTTAGAAATATTATGGGCAATATTTGTTGAAGCTTTTTTTATCCGACCCGGAAGGGTCACAAATATAAAAAGTAGCGACAGAGCCAAGGAGATTTTGATGGGTATATTCGTTTCCACTCTTCTTGAGAAGTTGCCATAAATTGTTTCAAAAACTGTCATAAAAGGACCTAAAAGGTGATAGTGCACAGTAATAACCCTCATATAAGAAACTTACACTTTTAAGAACCTACAGGCTGAAATACCTGCATCTATTTTACTCCAAATAAAACTTCTGTCATCAAAATACTAAAGACAATTTAAAAATTTTAGACGGATATGCACCAAGTAAAATTTAATGTTTTTTGTTCACCACCCCGGAACTATTAAGATAAAATATGTTTTTAACTTACGAACCTTACCAGGCTGAAGTCCAACATTTAGATTCTTATATATGCGGGTTTCACTGCTCCCGTCTGGTTCTATCATTTCTATCTTTTAGTAAGTTTTCTTATTCTTATAACGTCGTAGATATACAGCCCGTGGGCCAGCCTCCTATACAGGGAAATTTTCAGAGGAAGAAATGCGCTTGCTTCCAGCTTAAAATTTTTAAATGTTAATTTATGCATTTGGTATTCTGATGATTCTGATCGCACTATGTGTTGCTTTATACATCTTGTCAAATCTCTTGGAAGTGTGTCAAATCAAATGCTTGCTCGAGATCCCATTGTTTCTTACGAGCCAATCAAACAAAATTAAAAAGTTGGATCCGAACTCAAGGGAGGGTGGGATGTTCTCGCTGTCCATGCAAAAACATGCAAGACCCGCACAGTTCACCAATTTGTCGGAAAAACCGTCATTTTGTCGGAAAAATTTTGGGTATCCACCGGAAATTAAAGCCAATTTTTCGGTGTTTGACACTTAGAACCTGAATTTATGCCTCTGAGAAACTCACTATTTCAAACAAACAAGCCCCCCTCATCCTGAGAATATGAGATGACGGAATTTAACTGTATTCCTGTAAGCGAGGCTGGCTACGGTCAACAATTTAAAAAGTTAAGCATAGAGTAGAAAGATAGAAACATGGAAAATAGACAAATTCAATATTAATATTGGCAAAAAGAGAGAAGAGGAGGCCATTGCTTCATTCACATCATATCCGGTCATTACAAGTATGCAATCATTTTTACCTGACAACGTGTTAGCGCCTCACTGCTTTTGCACAAAACCTTAACAACATTCAACCGTCAGTATTTTCATGGAGACACTCGACTTTAATGTGTGGATTGCGGACCACGGAAAGGTCTGAAAAGGAACAACCGATCCTGATTCATTGTCCGGGGGGGGGGGGTACTCAATCGTCCTTTCAGACCCATAATCAACCAAGTCATTATGAAGGGCACATACCTGCCAATGTATATTAAAGAATACTCGCCTCCCCCAAATAAAAACTCAAAATGGAGGCGTCGATAAAGTTCGTACGAACCAATTTGTCAATTTTTTGACCCCCCTGACCCTTGTACGCGCAAGAAAAATAGAAACATCTCCCAATAATAATTTCTGTACGCTTTTGGTTTACCCCCCTTTTCCCTAGTGTGCGTACGTACGTTTTCCCTGGTCCCAATATACAAAGAATAGTGACTGTCTAGTTGCAACGGCAAAATCAAAGTCAAATGTTTACCTCACAATAAATTTTACCAAAATATATCAAAACAGGAAAGAATTCAATTAACGAAGAGAAAAATTTTCTTTTGACAAACAAAGACAGCCATTGTCTAAATCTGATATCTGCATAAGGCAATCCACTTAAGAAGCGGCGGAGCTCGACTCGAAGGGTTGTTGGGGGGGGGGGCGAAAAGATTCTTCAGGGAGAGATCTGGCCGATTGGGCTGCAAAAGCAATAGCAAAATGAACCCCCCCCCTAGAAAGCCTTATAAAGGGCCTTCTAGAAAGCAGTTGTGTTGGTCGCCCCCGGCCCCCCATTGACTCCGCCCCTGCACTCCATGTACGCGATGCAACAACAACAAAAAATTTATTTTATTTAATCTCCTAACTCATGATTGCAATGACTATTTTCATATTTAAATTTTTACAAGCATGATTACAAGTGTGCCGAGTGTACAACATAAATTTTATTAATTAGCAGTAACCATAATCGGGTACATAGCCTTTAAAATATAAGAGTGATTGCATAGGTGTGTTTTAATCCAGGGATAAAGGTATGAAAAATTAATTTCTTAGATTATTGGCTTGGATAAAGAAAGATGTTAAGGCTCGAATGGTATCCTCACTCCCACTGCGCTCATAATTTCAGTAAATCGTGTGTCTTTTGGTAAGAGATTAAATGTTTCCAGAAAGTAAATGTTTCCTAAAATTATCATAGGCCGGACTAGCCTGCGTGCGGACTCAACTGGTTTCTCACAAATATGGTTTGCACGCAGGTCTACACGTACTTAGTCTGCACGTACTTAGTCTGCACGCAGGCTAAGGCCGACAGTCTACGAGGTAATCATCTTCGATCAGCTTCAAGGAACATTGTCGTTGATGTTGTTTCGGACTGGAGCTAGCTGTTTTTATTCAAAAAACGTGCATTCGAGGGAAGTCAACTTAATTCCACAACATATCCGTTATTCGATCATCGTTAACTTGGTCCGGGTTTTATTGCAGCGTTGAGAATGGAAATCTCTTGAGCATTCACGCACTGATCGTTGACAATGCGCAGCTGTGTGAAAAACATAAGCTTTAGTCACGTGGTAGTTAATTGACCGATCTGATTGGGTAGGCATATAAGCTCACGTGCTTAATAAGTGGGTTTGTCTTTAATAAAATAGTCCAGAGCTTGCTGTCGTTTCTCGTTTGAAGTGAATTTTGTTGATGGACGACGAGCCGTTTAAAGTACAATCATTCAAGAAACGAGCTTGGGTATTTTTGACATACTCTCCAGAAGCCATTTCACAGTTACTCAGGCCCATTTTTGATGTTTACTGAAGTTTCAAGTGCAGTAAGTGAGCAACCTTATTTGATGAAATTGTTGTGGGAATCTCCACTACCAGGCCATTTGTATAACAGCAAGCTTAATCTGTGGACAAGCTAGCTACTTCGCGAAAAGGTTTCGCAACTGGTTTCAAATTTCTGGAAACTTTAACACACTGCCTTTTAGTTAATTATTATTTTGTTCGTTTGCGATTTTTTGCGGATGTAACGGATTAGAACTGAAATGATTTTGATTGGGCTAAAATTCGTAGCGAACAAATAAAAGGATATTTATTCTGCACGTCCGTCACAACCTGCAGGCTCTGCTTATAATTTTAATTTCACAGCTGGGTGCCTTTTGGTTTAGGGTTGAGACCTTGTCAGTCAATGGACGCTTTGCTAACACGTCCTGTGAGATTTTGAATGTTTTATTTCAGTAGCGTGAATGAGGCAAGCAAATGCTTTTTATTGTCCACCTTCCCATTATTATTAACCAAAATTGTACTAATCCAGAACTGAACATGATGTTTGTGTGTAGCAATGCGTTTAAAATGCCATTCAAAACCTGTTAATTCGCAAATTTTGCGTAACAAAGGAGACTTTAATTGAATTCGTGATTTTGTGAAGTGAATCGGCCATCAACATCAACAACAAAGAAAATCGTCTTTTGCAATTTCTAAAACTCTACTCAGGCATTAAACGTTTATGTTTCTGTCTGTGATTGGTTTTGGGATTTTGGGTTTATCTGGACCCTTCAACGTACGTTTCACTTTGTTTGCTCAAGAAAGCAAACTTGATTGTCAGAGCTTCACAACACCAAATTGACATGCAAATATGTATGAATGTGTTTAGTTACGCGACACACTGTTTTATATTTATTTTGATTTGTGGGTCCAAAATAATTCTTATCAGTGCAACAGGGTGTGCGAGTGGTGGCATGAGTTGCTTGCCGACTGCAGGCTAAAGTTTTAGTTTTAGTGGTCAATGCTGGCAGGGGGCATATTTATTTGCTCCGAGAATTCTACCGGAAGTGAATGGAAGGCACGCAGGAACGTGGCTTGTGGTTGAGGGCAGAGCAAGCAGAGAGCTGGAAACTGCAAACGTTTCCTTTTTTTATTGAAAGTCTTAGATGACAAGGCAAGAGACAAAATAGGGGAGTGCTATATATTTGCTACAAACTTTTTCGTTACTACTTAAGCATCACGAAAAAAGCTCAGCATGTAGAATTTGACCCAAACCTCAACCTTGCTTATATAAAAAACGTACACCACAGAGGCGCCAGCAGAAAATATTATTAGAAGGGTATAATTTTTTTTACCATGCCCTTTACTACAAATGCCTGGCATGCCCAAATTCCCGGGGGGGGGGGTTTATGTCCCACGGTCGGACAGGAGTGTGCCGCTGAGATTTTATAAGCATTTTTAATGTTCAAATTTTCGTGTGTTTCATTCGAATTCACCCAACATTAAGGCAATTTTTGTCTTAAAATCATACCCATGTAGTTGACAGAATTTACTGCCTTCAATCTCATCAATATTGACGGCACATACCAGTGCCAAAAAGATATTTATTAAGCACCCCCCGAACCGAATTCACCTTTCTTGAGACGGATTGACGAAGGCAGACTTCCTAATAGATCAATGGTCATCAATTTCATTGTTTCATGCATCCCGTAATAAAATATGGATCCACGAAAAACTTTGAAGAAGAAAAGTTGATTTGAAAATATTTTTTTTGAATGGAACTAACTGGCAAATTTGGAAGCAACCGCCCTTTGCCCCCTTGCTGGCGCTTCTGTGATACAGAAATTTTCTTAAATATTTCTATATTTAATACTAAAATTTCTTAGAACAACTTACCACAGGCTGAAATTGCGTGCGACAAGATAATTGATTTCAATTTTTTCCGTGAAAAACCAAACAGAACATTTATGAATGAGGGGAGTGCCTGGTGGCGCAAAAATTCAATCTTCCAAAAATTCAATTTTTTGAGCAGTGGTGTAGTGCGAGGTTTCTTGATTTTATTTTGCTAGTTTCTTATAAACAGGTTTCTCGGGGTTTTCTTATAAAAATGAGTTTGCTGTTGTTTTTTATTGCCAAGCCTCATTTGAAACCTTTTCAATCTATCCCATTATGTTCTACTTGAAAATCAATGTTAGCACAGAACAACATGCAAGGTACAATATGTAAGCACAAAACAACGGAAAATTAGGGGGGAATATAGATTTCTCGGAAATAAATGTATTAAGGAGATAAAACTAACTTAAAATACTAAGTTAAAATACTTCAAAAATTTAGATATAAATTTTTTTTCCGACTGTAAAAACATTTGGAAAATTATCAAACCATTACTTACAGAAAAAGGTAAATGACAAAATAAAATTATATTAGTGGATAATAAACAGATTGCTGAAATTATGAATGAATACTTTATAAATATTACGGAATCTCTACAAATTCCACCGTATCTAATCGAAAAATCTAGAAAAGAAGAATACCATCCAGCCTACAGCAGATATAGATGAAAACCATAAAAACCACCCTAGCATAATTAAAGTCATTGAAAAATTCAACAATTCACCCTATTTTCAATTTAAATATATAACTGATTAGTTATCTACAAGGAAGAACCCAAACAGTAAAACTAAATTAAGCTCATAGCAAATGGATGGAAGTTATCCAAGGGGTACCATAAGGGTCTGTTCTATGTCCTTTGCTACTTAACATTTTGTAAATGAAATTTGTTTTTCCTCACCACAGAGATATGATTAATTTTGTGAGTGATAAATTTAAGATTGCTGGAATGGCTATCGAGCCTGTTTTTAGATTCTTATGACGAAAAAGGTTGAATTTTTTAGCAAA
>JAYJMH010071401.1:0-11083 GCA_036873815.1 Phacellophora camtschatica | reverse complement strand
TATGACCTTGGTGGGATTCGAACCCACGACCTTGCGATCATGAGTCCGGCGCCTTAACCACTAGGCCATGCTTGCTTGAATGTTGAGTTATAGACTGCAAACCGTGTTAAGCTTTTTTGTTATTTGATATGAGTTAAAGTTTCATGTTGTTTTTTGCATGAATTTTGGTTTCTGATGAATAAATATTAAGCTTGTTAGAACAAACTGTAGCATGGATTACTGTTCCAATGGAAGCAACATAGATTTTTCTTATCTTAATAAAACAAACATAAACAGAAATTTAACTTATACATGCAATAGTGCTACAGTATGTAGAAACACATCTCAATTTAAAAATATTAAAACTACAAAACTGAAAAAAGTTCCATTGTCCATTTTTCAGACATTTAGCTAAATGGCTTCTTATTTTTGTTTGTTCAAATGTAACTGGTACTGGTGCAATCCCAAATGCAAGACAAGTAGCAAATGCAATGGCAAAGACTCCACAGTCACTTCAATTTAATTGCTGTTGCGTAGAAACTACATTGATCTCATTTAAGAAATTCCCTACCAAACACTTGATCTGCTCTTCCACCCCATTTGCAATAACATCGGTAAACAGGCTATCAAACGTCCATGTGCATTTCACTTGTGTACAGGCAAGTTTACCATTCAGTCTGCTCCACACTTTCAAGTAGAAAAATGGCTGGCAATGTGGGTGTTGTATAATTGTTTATCCTCATTTTGAAATTAGATACTCGTTTTGGTTTAGGCCGCCATCTTATATTTTGATGGCTATTGTCATGTCTCGATGCATGAAGTAAGTCGCCTTTACGAATGGCCTATTTTCTGTTTACTGTTCTACTACTCTTTGATTTAAGGATAGGTACAGCATGGTGTCAGGTGTTATACGTCACTTACTCATTCAATAGCAGTTCTATTTGGAATAAAAGCTTCGTGAGTTTCAACAGTTTGAAACATGGATAAATTGGAGCCTCCCTCGTCGTTTTCATTCGATGTAAATATTTCTCATGGGTGGAAGAAATAGAGCAAGCACTTCGATTTCTTTTTAACAGCCACTGAATCAGATGAGAAGTCTGATAAAGTTAAAACTTCAATACGTTTATCATGCATTGGGCCTAAAGGTAGAGATATTTATGAAACATTTAAGTTTAGTAATAAAGGAGACAGCCTCAAAATCAAACCAGTTTTTGAAAAGTTTGATGAATACAGCAATCCTCGTAAGAATATTACTATCATTCGTTACCAATTCTTTACATATAAGCAACAAGAAGGCCAGTCATTTAAGGGATTTGTTACTGAGCTTAAAAGACGTAGTTCTGATGCGAATTTGTTACACTTCAAGATTTTTTAATTAGAGACATGATTTTTTGTGGCGTAGGTGACCGTTCCTTACATGAAAGATTACTTAGAGATGCAGAACATACTCTAGAATAGCTGTTGCTGCAGGTCATGCTGCAGAAGAAACAGACGTCATGCCAAAGAATTCAGGTCTTATCAAGACAATGTAGATGTTCATTTAGTCAACCGTCGAATGGGAAAGGAACACAGGAAACATGATAAAGATAAACACGATAGACAGAGCAAACATGAGAATGATATAATCAAGAAATGCAAATTTTGCAACTCCACTCATCTCCGTGGGAAATGTCCCGCATGTGGAAAAAAATGTAGGTTTTGCAAAAGAAATTTGCTTTGAAATTTGAAATTTGCTGTCCTCACAGAGAAGTGAAAGCTGTTGCAAAAAAATGAAAGTTTCATCGTCCAGTGATAGTTGTGATGATGAATTTTCCATTGATTCAGTTAATGAAGAAAGCTCCTCCAATTCAGCCAACTCCAAGAATATTTCAGCTGTAGATGATGGTAAAACGTATTGGTCAGTTGCACTGGAAATGGATGGAAACAATACATTATTCAAAATTGATACTGGTGCTCAATGTAATGCCATTCCAAAGATTCTCCTCAAGAAGTTATCTCTTCGTCCCAAACTCAAGCCAGCAATTGTAAAGCTCTCAGCATAGTTGCAGGAAAGTGTACTACTTCGATTAAACACAAGAGTCAGACTGTGAATGTTTTGTTTATTGTCGTTGAAACTGACTCAGTCCCTATCCTTGGTTTGAATACCACTGAGAAATTGAATTTAATCAAGCGAATCTACAAGATCAAGGGTAGTTCTCAAGATGATATTCTCGTTGAAAAGAATTTTCCGATTGTTTTGGAGAAATTGGTTGCCTGAAACGCACCCATCACATTGAAGTTAAAGATAACGTGAAACCAGTCATTGCTCCTATAAGAAAAATTCCACTCGCTCTCAAGTCAAAGCTCAAAGAAGAGTTATAGCATATGATCATGCCTGATGTTATTTAGTCTGTAGAAAAGCCTTCTGACTAGGTCAACGCTCTAGCTATTGTTTCAAAGCCGAATGGCAAGTCCTCGTCCACTCAACAAGGCAATTAAACGACAGCACCACAAATTGCCGACTGCAGAAGAAATCATTTCTAAAATGTCTGGTGCACAGTTTTTCATCAAACTTGACAATGAAAGTGCAGCTTTGCTGACATTTGGCACTGCATTTGGACGCAATCGTTTCAAACGCTTACCTTTCGGAATTCACTCTGCAAGTGAAGTATTTCAGATTGAAGTTGCCAACATCATTGCCGGTATTGAAGGTTGTGCTAATTCAAAAGATGACATCATTGTCTGGGGTGCAATAAAAGAAGAACACGACCAACGCTTACGTGCATGCCCCACCCGTATTTGCAAAAGCGGTTTAAACCTGAATCAAAGCAAGTGTATTTTTGCCTCCAAGTCACTTACATTCCTAAAACCTACTGTTTCAGCTGATGGTCTAAAGCCAGATCCTACCAAAATCACTGCCATAATTGACATGCCTATTCCCAAAACGAAAACTGATCTTCAACGTTTTCTTGGAATGATCAATTACCTTGCAAAGTTTGTGCCTAACCTATCACAGATAACAGCCCCCCTTCGTGTCTTGCTGAATGACGACATACAATTCTGTCTGCAAAAGCCACAACTTGATGCTATCGCAGAGCTCAAACGCCTCGTCACCACTTCACCATGCCTCACGTTTTTTTTATCCAAACGTACCAGCACAACTCAAACCAGTTGCTAGTTCACAAGGTCTTGGAGCACTAGTAGAACAAAATCATGGATCAAGAAATGAAGAAAAGTTGTTTGTCCACCACGCATACAACGCTTCTTCCACAAACTTCCCGAAGTATGACTTCAACCTTGAGTATTCACTTCGAAGAACAATGGTTGTTTCAGATGCCCTAAGCAGAGCGTATTTGAATAGTCAGACAACAGAGATTAAAGAGCCTGATCTTATTCACCAAATTAGCTCCTCCCCATCAGCAAAACCCGCCTTGCACAAATACACCAGGAGACTGCCTCAGATGAAGTACTACAACAATTAATCAACTTCACCCTAAATGGATGGCCTTCCAAGCACAATATTCCACATGTCGTAAAACCGCACTACTGCGTTCGTAGTGAAATTGTGTGTCATGATGGACTCCTCCTCAAGGGTCAACGGATCATAGTTCAATCCTCTCTACGCAGCACTATGAAAACATCATCCATCAAGGTTATAATAGAATGGAGAGATGCAAAAGTCGTGCCCGACAGTCGTTGTACTGGCCAGGAATGAATGCGGAAATTGAAGAATTAGTTGCCAGATGTACATATTGCCTAACATACAGAAAAAAACAGCAAAGTGAACATTTGCTTGATCATGAAATACCAAATTCACCTTGGATAAAGGTAACATCCGATGTTTTCCACCTGTTTGGACATTATGTCATTGTTACAGATTAATACTCGGGATACATATAAATTGAACAATTTCAGACACAAAATGCCCGTCCGTTATTACCAAATTACAGAAGATCATTCCACTCCATGGTATACCACAAGAGTTATTTTCTGACAATGGTCCAAAATATATTGCCAACGAGTTCACATGTTTTTCAAAGGAATGGGATTTTATACATACCACTTCTAGCCCATACTTTGCACAATCAAATAGTTTAATAGAAAGGTCTATCCAAACAGATAAACGTGCGTTCAAAAAACAAGAGATGCCAGAGAAGATTCCTACCTTGCACTCCAAATTCTCAACACAATACCAGGTTCAGACGGAACACCTCCAGCCATGCGCTTATGCCATCCACGCCATCCACGAACAACGTTACCATTCTTGACACAACACCCTCAACCAGCAGTTTCTCCAAAAAAATCAAACGTCCTAACAGCAAGAACACAAATGATCTACCATCAATCAGACCAGGTTCAGTAGTTAGAATGCGCGTCAATGGAGACAAGGATTTGAGAAAGGAAGGTAAAGTCATATAGAAATCCACAGAGCCACGTTCATATCGCGTCCTAAATGAAAAAGGCAATATAGTTCAACGCAATCGATGCCATCTTATTCCATGTCATGACAGGTTCAACATACAACATGATTGCGATCCGATCGAGCCGAGTCATCTGCCGCATGCCATACATCCACATGCCCCATAACCCAGATGCTCGGCCGCAACTATTAGAGCAGCGCCCAAAGACAATTTCCCCACTACCACCACCGCCAACACAGCCAATCCTGCCCCCGAAACATCCAACCAGCCCTCTTCCTCAACACCTCCAGTTCCACATTCAAATAAACAATTAGAGCCAATGCAAGTTACACGTCGTGGAAGAGTTATTCGAAAACCTCTGAGTTATCGTTGAAGTTATTAACTTTGTTGAATTTAAAGAACTTTCATTGAAAGACTAACTAAAGAAGAAAAGGCAATTTCTAACCTTTAGAATTCATTGTTCTTAATAGACACTTGGCTCGTAAGGGAGATGTTGTACAATAGTTTAACCTCATTTTTAGTTTAGAGCCTCGTTTTGGTTTAGGCCACCATCTTGGATTTTGGTAGTTTTTGTCATGCCTCGATGCATGAAGTAAGTCGCCTTTACGAATGGCCTATTTTCTGTTTACTGTTCTACTACTCTTCGATCTAAGTATTGGTACAACATGGGAACAGCATTCTCCCAATCCAGCCATACATGTGCAGTGAGTACATAAAACAGTGCCATCTTTCTCGGTTATGATCCAAACTTGGCTGTTCATTCATCCTTTGCGAGTGTCTGACTTTTCCTATCCCAGCATATCCTTTAGCCATGATCTTCCTCTGAATGCTCGTTATGAAACCAGAAACTATTTGGTTGTATGCCTCTAAGCTTATAAGCACTTTAAACTGACCCTTAGTGTTTCTGACGCGAGATACGACAGCACGTCTGGCGATTCAGCAGGCGGTAAACATTTTGCATCAAACATTCTGCTCTGGAATCAAAAATGGATCCACTCCCACGAAAGCACTTTCTTGTAGATATCTCTTCTTGGCGTGGTTATCTTATTTTTCGACATATTTCGACAAAACGATTTTTGTTTCAGCGCTGGTTTTAGTTTCAACTCCACTAAGACTTGCTGGCTGTCATTAGTGGAAGCCATGTTTACATCAAATGGAACACAAACATGTGACGTCATGATGAAAGAGTTCTATATAGCGACATATCAGTTCGGGGAGCAACGAAGAGACTGCGTAGCTAGTCTTGCAAAAAATACTGATGAATATGGTAAAAATTCGTTTCCATACGACGCCATTGAAAACTTTGTTTGCACAAATGCATATGGCGTTTCATTGCTGCTATTTTCATAGCACTGAAACGCATATGTTTTCACGAGTATGTTTTCATGGCACTTAAACGCTTTCAGGGATGTTACACAAACACATAGAGTATACAAACGCATATGAAACCGGCGTTTGGAAATAAGCTCCGACCTTTTGTTCAGAAGTCTATCTGCAACTTCTTTGTCAAGGAAAGATTACATCTCTTTGATCCATTGTTGCAGGGTCTTGCTCCCTCTGTTTTATCGACCATTTGGTTTTAAAAAATTTTTTGACAGCTCTGCATTCTTTTCATATCTTTGGTCTCTGAAGGACAGTTGGTGGGCATAAGAACGTTTCCTTAATTTCCCGGGTCCACGGTCGTCAGGTGCTATTTGCGCATAGCATCGTGCATTTGTTTTCCTATGGGCAGTTGTTTTTGTTTCTACAGCAACATCCGTCATTGGTAGTTTTGTTTGTGTTGTTCAGGATAGATTTTTAATCTTCTTTTTTGAAATTTTGTTAACGTTCCTTTTTATCCTTCCAAATTCTGATTCCGATTTATTATAAAATAGAGCTAAGCCATCATCTCTATAAATACAAATGTCATTTCTGTCCCATGTCTCCTTCAGAAGGTCAGGATACATAGACCAACAAGCATATTACCGTTTGAGGAGTTTTCCTGATATTGATGGATATAAGTTCTCTATATCGAATACGGTAAAGGTGCAGTCAGATTTATTTATGATGTTTTTAAACCATCCAATCACAGATGATGTATTCTTCGATTGATTTTATTGCGTAGATTTCCTCAGGTCAAAGTTTATGCTGTCCAGTATCCTTTTGCTAACAAGTCCCATCTAGCTTTTTGCTGCGTTAATTAACCCGCATGAGCATGACCAGTTGTTTTTTAGATAAAAACGTAGTTCTTAGTCGAAAACATGTTTGGAATATTTATAATGATTGAATCGTTACCCGTGATCAAGTCTTCCAACGAGTTCCCCGTCTTTAACAATTCTGATCCAATCAGGAGCTTAGATCTTCTAGATTAGGACCTATCATAGGATTTCCAAACTAGTCATGCGCTTTAAAATATACATGGCTGGCTAAAAGTTGCTCCCTGTATTTAGTAATAACACTGGTACCATTGTTTTTGCCATGCAAATATCAATAGAAAAGAATACATTTTCTATTTTCTATTGCCTTTGTCATGCCCATTAACAAGGCAGAGCAACGACTGGTCATGCACATTCCAGAGTGTATTAGCTCGTCGTAATAATAATCATAACCAAGTGCTATTAGATTGGCTATATGTTCTCTCAACACATAGCCTGAAAACATCACAGGTCATGCCAATTGGAAAAGGCATGAGTGCGACTTGCAACTTTTTCCCTGTGTCCTTTGGTGAATCTCTCACTGAAATTTCACTCTGACAGCTATTTGAGTTTCACTGTGAAAGAAAGTCCGAAACCAATTTGTACCCTTTCGGATTTCGTTATCGTTTGAGAAATCGTATTTTGGTATGACTCATCACTGTGTTCAAGAAATCTTCACTGGTGGAGACATTTACTTTTGATGCCAGGATAGTCGGTGAGTTTTTTGACCAATAAAAAAATATTTATCAGAAACTTCTCCTGGTCTATATTGTGGTTGCCGCCAGGACAGGAAAACGTATTTTCTTTTACCGCAAACTTTATATTTGAGAAAACGTTTAAACAAAAACGGGCCGTGGGCTAAAACAAAATCAATGAGATCCATGTCGGAAAATATTAAAGCTTTGGGTGCATTGTTGATTATCTTGAGATTCTCTCTTAGAGTGTTCTGAAAGTCATCTATAACCTTGTGAAACCCGATGCTCTTAATTATTTTTAACAATTCTTCTTCAAAGTTTTTCATTTTTTTAATTTGAAAGGGAGTTTTTTTGTTTTTAACGCATAATTTTCATTTTTATTCTTTTAATCTCTGTCCTCGGTATCTTCGTCTAGATCTTAGATGTTTTTTTGAAAAAATTATCTTTCTACCTCATTCGTTTTATGATTGACACTATTGGTATGTTCTTTATGGAATAACTATTTTATCTGGTTTTGCATACTTAGGCCTCTCAAACTTTTGTTCTCTTCAGAGTGTGACTAAATCCTAAATGAAACCTATCAAAATTGTCTTTACAGATGACAAATATTGATCAATTTCCTATGCAGTTATTTCAGAAAGAGAAAAGGATTAGCTGTTAAATATACTGTGTCCACCTGGCTTTGAATAGTTTATTTTCCAAGTCTGTCAAAATTATTGCATCTGATAAAGTAAAAAGAATAATAAGCTTTAAAAAAGGCTCTTCTAAATTTCCGTTTTCTCTGCCACATTCTTTTACGTGTTTAGGACAGTTACAATTAGATATTTCATTGCACAATTGCACAATTGCACATTTACACAATTTGCATGAGTTACAGGTTAGAAAGTACACAACGTTTGTACTTTTACATGTTATGTGTGATTTTACCTCAAAAATTTTCCCGTTGGCCTTCGTAAATTGATTTATCGTTTGCACATAGGTTTTGCAAATTTTGCAATGCATTTTTCGACAAAAAAAAATATATTTACTGTGAGTTTGGAATTTAGGATGTTAGGTTTTGTGTTCAGGTCTTGAATTGATTTCAAGAGAGTTGATATTGTTTTGATTTGATTGTTGTAGTTTAGGATTGGATAGTATGTAGTAACTTGGAAAATAATGTCTTTTGGGGTTTGGGGCAGGGTCTTGGAGTTTTGCTTTTTCAAAAGATTTGTTAATTGAACGTAGTGGGTAATTGCAATTAATGAGCCATTTTTTGAGTTGTTTGAGTCGTTGGTTCTTTTTATGTGTATCGGTGACAAATACTAGGATAAGTTTTGCCAGATTATGTAAATTGAATTGTTTGTGTGATTAGGATCTGCGATGTAAAAGTTTAAACTATCATGTCGATTTGTGTCCTTGTAATAGATGTCGGTGCTAACGAGTTTTCCATTCTCGAAGATAATCTCAATGTCCAAAAAATGTTACGTTTCAAGATCATCACATAGTTCTTTTCTCCATGGTGAATTTGATATTTGGCTGAAGATCATTTAAAGAGTTTTTAAATTAATTACTGTCAACATGTTCTGCTATTGCAAGGAAACCATCATCCATGTAGCGTAAATAATTATTTTTAATGTATTTAAAAATTGTATCTTTAAAATAGCTTACAGTGAGGCAGACATAAGGGGGTAGAGATTTTGTTCCCATTGTAGTTCCTGAGATCAGGTGGTAGCATTTAGATATCGCCTTTATCGAATTTCTCTTTCTTTTTGCTGATTGTGGCACTTTTTGGAATTTTTGTATTGCCTAAAAAATACTAGTTTTCCAGGGTCTGGTCTGAAACACCACAAGAGCCATAACACAAATGAACACAAATGAACACGAGCCACATAAATATTAATATTTTTCATACCTTAACTCAAGAACAAGACATATTCCTGTTTTAAGATTTGCCATGTCCGCAAAATAGCAGGCGGAAAAAATTTCCTGTTACATAACACTTATTTTTCTCATACGATTCCAAGTCACATTTGTCAACGTTTTACAAAGCTCATTTGCATAGTCCTGCTGATAAGACCTCTGCAATTCAAAAAGGCATCTGATAATGGCCCACTCAAGGCACTAGAGTTCGTTGAAAATTCTATCTCTCCTCAATTAAAGGTAGGAAAGCGGATCTTGTTAATATTGCAACGAACCTTGGAATTGATTCAACCGCCACAATGGCGGCTATAAAACTACGCATCAATACTCATATCAAGGAAGTAAAGATCCTTTATGCAGCCCAATATTTTGATGGGAACGACATAGTCGTTCAAACCAGCAGCATAAAGTTATTTACTCGCATGTCAGTTTGTGCATCTTTCTTGAGTGCCAGTGGAACCCTTTACGAAGCATTTTCTGTGCACACGAGGGGTACTTTGTATACAGTTAATTCTTTGACGGAAGCACATGATCTGATTAAATTTTGCAGCAACGTTCTCCATGAAAATGAGCAGGAGATCAGATCTACGGGAAATATCAGCGGGGTTTTTAAATGGGCCTTAAGGCCATGTCTCTGGCCGTCTCTTCCAAAACTGTTACCTCTGTTTGTCTGATGAAGGAGAACATTAAACACTTGGGAGACGTCCTGGGATATTACAATTACCAATCATGTAATCTACCAAGCTGTATGAAGCTGGATATTGAAAATTGTCATGCTACTTCCAATATAAAGCAACTGAACATGTCGATGCAGGAATACGCACGGTTCTTTGGTGCAACAGTCAAGGAAAGCCTCAAATGTTTGACTTACTTGGCAGCCTATTGTCACACCATCATGAAATCCTGGTCTCCCAAAGCAGATGGCAAAGTCTCATTTTCAAAGTTGGAAGTTATCAAGCCCCTTCATGTAGTGCACGTGTCTCCAGATCACTGCGAAGTTATGACAGGCTGGGCATCCACTTATTGCTGCTGTGAGAAAGAGAACTGTCAGACAAGAGACGGAAATGGCAAAGGATGGCATTCTTCCAAAATTCATGTATCAGCGACAGCTAGATTCAATACCGAAGGGGCGGAGCAAGCAAGGTAAGCAGAAATAAATGACACAGCAGTGACGAAGAAGTGGAACTCGAAGACGAGGGAGATATAGTGATAGGGAAATATAGAGGAATATCATGTTTTGTACAATATCCAGATTTGGAAGGACTATTAGATGTAACAACAGACTGTTGTTTTGCACATTGATATCAAGTTGATAATAATCAATATCTTAGTCGTTTAAGTCTCAAGATCTCTGATCTACAGTAGAATATTAGGCATTTGATTTTGTTGTTTGCAAAGGGATGAAGCCAGTGAAGTAAAATGATGATACCAACCTTTGGAAGTTAATAATTTTGGTTATGAAATGCATTTTTCGGGTTTTTGGATTTTATTTTACATGTTTTCAGGTTTTTCAAATTTTCGTCCAGGTTTGCGGGTTTCGGTACCCTCCAAAGCCCTCCTCATGTAACAATGAGATTATCACTTTTTTAAACCATTTGTAATATTTAATCTTTATTAGAATTGGAAAATAGGTATTTCAATACCAATATTGTAAAAAATTATATTATCCATTCATTTGGCATTCACAAACACTGATTTTTCAAGCAAAATCAAAGCACCCAATTGCACAACATAAAAATAAAAAGTATCAGTAAATTGTATTTTGCACTTTTTACTAGAATTCGCCAGGATATTCACTATTTTTATATTGCAACTAAACCACAAGAAGCACTTCTCTTGACCTTATTTTACATTGCGGGGGGGGGGGGGCTGATGGAGCAACCCCGGTTGGTTTTTCTGAACGGTAATTTTTCATAATTTCCACGGAGCGCTGAAA
>JAYJMH010071390.1:0-11085 GCA_036873815.1 Phacellophora camtschatica | reverse complement strand
TTCCACGTTTTTGAAAGTCCAACCACCTGTGGGAATAGGGAGTTTACATTTAATGGAAAGATTCCGTGCAACAATTCGCAAGAGGGAAGTTGAATCGTTTCTCTGTCAATCCTTTCAAAACGATGATGAAAACGATAATTTGATTTAGACATGACTACAAAACCTGTCATTTAAACACGGCTAAGGCAGTCCCGGGCTCATGTTCAGAAGCCATTTGGGGCCCCATGATGTGCGCCATAAACAATATTGATTCTGCATTCATTCTGGCAATTTAAAAACATTGCAGCTGCAAACAGTCTAGTTTCTGATAAAAGAAAACAATTTAAAACACCCCCAATGATTCAGCCCAAAGAACCTTGTCAACCGCAAGTTTATTATTAAGCCTTATCTCAGTTTTACCTTTGAGTTTACAATTTCAAATTAAATAACATTAATTTTGTTAAATGATAATTTAAGAAAACAGTTGGCTTTTATCAATGTAAACAAATTAAAAACAGAAGATTTATGTAATCGAAAAAAAGTTTAGGTGTTTGATTTGATTTTGCTGAAAACACTGAAAACCCAAATTATTTTTAAAATATTGCATATTTATGATTAACAAAATTGGCAACATGAGCCTTGAATATATATCTAACAACACCATTTAAAAAACTGTAGACAATGACGAAACACAATATCCAATTATTTTAGGAATTAGTAAGCCTGTATTTAAAATTTCTCATCAAATTATCAATTATCAAATCATAATTACGCATGTAGCAATTAAACAAAATCTGTTCATGTACAAACGCATTTGACGATAACATCAAATCTAAATCATTAAATCACTTAATATCATCTAAAACTGATTCTGGATAATTTAAAAATACCTACAAATCATTTAAAATTGCTGTAAGCTTCAAGGTTGATTCTTAGTTGTTTGAAACATCTTCCAAACTATTTAAAATAACTTTATCTCAAGCCATGGGTAATTGTAAGATTACTTCCAAATCATTTAAGATTGCTTCCAGATTGTTCATAGAAATCATGGTTGTTTTAAAATTACTTCCAAATCATTTAAGGTCGCTTCCAAATTATTTATGTGGAAAGAGTGGGCTATTTTAAATTTTCTTCCAAATCATTTAAGATTAATTCCATATCATTTTAAGAGTCTTTCGAAATCATTTAATATTAACCGTGAGTGATCTCATTCATTATATTTCAAAATTAATTCCTCCTAACCTAAAATTAATTCAGAGGATTTTCACTGCAAAAATGCTCATAAAATCTGTTGTTCCAATTTGGATTCTTGCACAAATATAAGTATCTCAACTTTGCAATATTTCCATCGCTCTGTCACAGAATTACTCACATTACAGCCTTGACAATGGTAGACCTATTTCCTACCCCTAATAAAAATTGGAAATGTTTGCAGGGCAAAGTGTGTACACTGAAAATTGAACGCCATTACTTTAATCACATTTTATGTATACCGTGGGTGCCAAAAAGGGGTAACAGATTTGGTGAAAGCTAGGGCTGCGAGTTTAACTCAAATTTATTCAAAACAATATTTCTCAGTACTTACTCAACTTACAAATTGATACCTAGATTGTTATTATTTGTGCATCGAATGTCGAGATATTAACCTTGAAAGTTCAAATTTGCCTCAAAACCAAAACCAAAGGTCTAGATTTTCGTTTAAACTGGGTCTTTGGATCTCCTAAACCATAAGAGTTTTATTAAATAGATTTAATGGTGCTTGGAAACACACTCAGAAAGAAGTCTGAAAACTGAAAATTAAAAGCTTATTTTATGGATGCAGCCACTAGGAAGTGATTTCTCGTTTATCAGCAATTTTTACCAAAAATCGACCAAAGTGAAACAGCAATTTTAATTTCCAAGATTCTTTTCGGAATCATTGTTCAGAAGCGTTTTCAAAAACAAAGTATGTTGTCTGGAATACCGCCGTGATTCAGAAAATCTACAACACGATCTTTTAATAGCGTACGCCAAAATTAAAACCTCTGGTTTCGAGTGGGAGGCAAATTTGAACGAGAAAGTTACTATCTCAGTTATCAAACATAATATCAAAAAACCAGATTTTAATTTTTTAGTTGACTACAGAGGATTGCCTAAAAATAATCTTTAACAGATTTGAGAGATATTCTCAGCATTGGCCTTAATCAAACCTGTTACTATATTTTTGGGACACCCGATTGGCGATTATCAACTAAAACCTATTTTGGTTACAATAGCTACAATTATATATCTTATGTTAATTTCAGTCTTCTTGACTGAAAAAATTAAAAAGTTAATAAATAAGTTAAATATTTTTAAGCTCAGTCTCAATCAAAATTAACGATGATTAAATTGTTTAACAAACCTTTGACCCAACTGAAATCTTTAACTTTGCAGCATATAGAACTCTCATATTAATGAACTTACTCGTAATCTTTAGCGCTTGCCTTGCCATGATTTATTCATCAATCGAATTTAGATTGCCAACGAAACAACTAAAACACGTTGAATGCATCAAACAAAACGTTGTGAAAACGATAGAACGTTGATGAAAGCCATTCAAATCTTTAATTTCCTCATCATACTGCAGAGACAATTGCCACTGAAAACTGCTTACGAACTTTGCAAACCCACCTCGAGATTTTACGAATAATAACATTTACAGGCAGAGAAAGATCCATGCCCCACACCAATAAAAGCTTAAGTTGTTCAGTCTTACCATGAATTTTTAGTCATATTCTGATCCAATCGTTATGCTCATTTCACCAGGGTGTATGTATGTTTGGTGATACCATTGGTTTGTGTCGATTGCAACTGCAAGAAAAATTCAACCGTCAAGCATAGCCATGAGCCAATATTACACCGACACACCATTGATTCAAGCTCCATTACAGTATTTTTGAAAAAGTATTAAAAAAATGAACGAGGATAGTTAATCAGCAAGGCTTTGCTGTTTGTAAGTTTCAGTAGTTAAAGCATTGGTTTATTTTAAGCTTGCTTGACATTTACTATGCAATGAAGAAATGTTAAATATTCTTCGTGGTCGGTCTGTCAACATTCAAACATTCTACCAATCACCAGAAGTATTGCAAGGAAAGCAGATAAATTTTAACAAAGGAATGTATCTTTAAAGATTAACAACATTATTGTACTTATCTTTGAGTTATAAACTATGCAAGTGAGTAGCTGTTACTTCAGTGTTTAGAGGAAAGTGTAATATACAGTAGGCAACAAAGGGAAAATTTGTAAACAAATGGTTGCAGTTTTAAACATGACAATGCAATTTGTGATTTGAAAGAATAGAATAGATTTCTCACTCTGAGTGCACTCAATCCAATAAAAATAAACAAATACCACAAAACCATATAATTTCGTATATTATGATTTACGTGGCAGTGTGCTGAAGGTGCGCTGACATTGAATTCTTTACAGTGAAAAAAATCGCATTGTCATTTAAAACAGCAATCTTTCGATCTACAAAATTCCCCCTACTTCAGTATGCTCAATTTAATGACACTTGCTCAAAGTAATAAACATTTTTTAAACTTACGTATATCTCCTTTGCTGACAGTTACTGTAAGACGATGACATATTTGCTCGCACTCAGGTGGTGGAGCTAAAGTCCATGTTTTCTTCCCTAAAATTTGTGCCTGCCATGATGGCCTGTCCACAAAGTCAATCTGTAACAAAAATATTTTTATGGTAAAAGCCTCTTCAGCTATACCATTTGTTGTTTATGAAAAGTTGTTTCATAGTCTCATAGTGTCGAAAAAAGTTCAAAATTTAAAGAAAACGGGGGGATTCAATAAATGGGGGAGGGGGGTCGGAAAAATTGAAGAATTCAAATACCTGGGGTTTAATAGTTAGGTGGAAATTTGGTGTTTGTCATTGCTCTAGTTACACACTATTCAAAATTTTGTCATTTCGTGTTCAAAATTTTGTCATTTCGTATACGAAATACTTAATTTTGAATGCAAAATCTATATTATGATGAAACCAATTAACGGGGAGGGTTCTAATAAGGTCCAGGGTTCGAAAAAGTATATGTCCACCGCAATAACGCATGTTCCTTTAGAGGCGTCTCCTGGACAAATATCAGAAACCACACACACAGGCCATAACCAAATGTGTTGTTGACAGTGGACGGTACAGTTAATGATAATATATAACTCCAAGGACAAACAGACTATTTAATGAAGTTGAAATCCAGTAATTGCAATTAATGAAGCTTAAAAATATTTCAAACTGTTGTCGGTTATAAATCAGCTACATCCTGATTTTGCGATATGTCAAGGTAAATAAGAACCTACAAGCTGATTTAAAAAAATATATAATTTCTTATACCGTAAGTCCTTGAACTAGCCTCCTTGAATAAACCCACCCTTGAAATAAAACCTCACCTTTGGACATGATATTTTATAATACCCCCTCGAATTAGCCCCCATCCTCGAATAAGCCCCCGTTGACATGCTAAATATGAAGTTTCTCAGACGTTGAGAACCAGCATATAATTATTTTATCTTTGTAGGTATTCTACCCGTTTTACTTAGCCCCCCTTCCTTTCAAACAAGACAGCCCCTCGATTTAGCTTCCACCTAAAAAATCATAAATTAATTAGCTCTCGAGAGAGTTAATTCGACGATTTACGGTATGTGGGTTTTCACTATATCAAACTATGATTATGACTTCAGACTTACTACTGAGATCATCGTACAAAACAATGAGCAAAATATCAATATATACAATATATAATTCTAATCACCATACACAGATGAATACATGAAAAATCTACAGTTTCTAACTTACGTGCATCTGAGCTCCTTTTCCATGTCCACCAATAAATATCCAATCCAGCTCACTCGACTCAGAGTCACTTGGAATGAAATCTGGTTTATTGTAATGCTTGCGAATAACATTCATCACTGCAATATCACAATTGCTCCTGAACAAGACCGAAATTGTTGAGTTAAAGCCAGAAATTTCAAACTAATCTTTCTTCAAAAATATTAAGCATTTTCCTATTTCTACTTGTGATCAAAGCCGCTCAAAAATGTTCTAATTCTCTGGGTAACATAGAGAGAAAAAAAACTAAATTATAGAAATTTGTTAGATTTGGCATTTTCAAGATACAGTAACTTTACCCTAAACTTTACCCTAGAATTTTCCTCATAAATCTGAGAAATGCTGTCATCGTGAAGAAACTAGAAAAACGATTTTAAAAGTCAATAGGAGTTAAAATATACAATGTAGTTTTACACTTTGCAAGTAGACTGATCCCATTTGAGCATTTTGAAATCTTTAATATATACCACAGGCTCACCTTCAAAACATTAGGTTCTTATATGGGGGTTTTGTCACCTTCAAAACATTAGGTTCTTATATGGGGGTTTGTTGCAAATTAAAATCTAACGCAAACTATTAGTATCTTAAGATTTGTGCTGTTGTCTTGTTGTTAAAAAGTACAGCGTATAATTTTGCTGACCTGGTCCTGTTAAGTTGCAAAAGTACAAATAGCGTTAAATCATTTCTGTCTAACAAAATAGGGCTTTCTTTTCCGTAGCATCATGTGAAGAATTAGTAACAGTTCATTTATAAATCTCCCTGTTTTTAAACATTCAAATCTAAATTGTAAGATTTTTGATTCAAAATTGGTGAAAATTCCTCACTCAGATTAGCAGCATCTCCTGTGCTGTCCTAGTAAATCGCAGTCAACAATCGACTCAAACCAGACTTCTGCAAAAAGTGGTGTTACAAAACCATTCTGACATTTTTATTCACAAACAAACGTTTACTGGAATATAATGAAGTAAATATACTGTAACGAAAACGTCTCCACTGTTTACTTGCTTGGTTTTTTACATCTCAAATCGTAAAGTAACCCATCCTACTCAGCTTTGAACATTGTATGAGACTGTTTTCCTGCAAGCTTCCTAAATTTGACATAGTAAGTAACGTCTAAACATTTGTCTTGTCCACCCGTTAGAAATTTCCTTTAAGTTAGCGTCTCAAAGACCCAAAAAATATCGAATGAAAATAAACAGTAATTGTGTGGTCATGATAAGTTACACACAAATTAGACTAATCAAAATCTTTAAAATATTACTCGTCAAAGAATATGGCTTTACAGGAAGCTTGACGTCTCCATAAAATTGTAATTTTGAAAGCAACGACGATAATATTGAAAACAACTTACCAACCAACATACCACTGATCTTCATGTAGTGCAGCTCTTTCTTCGCTCATTTCAAATACCTCTTTGAGGGATTTGAAATTTGTGAGATAAGGAAAAAACTGACATCCGTCATTAAAGTCATCTGTCTTTGACGTGTAAGCCTTGCTGTGATTGTACAATCGTTTTAGAAACTGGAAATTAAATACTCTAAGCGCTGTCCAGTTTTCAGTTGCATTGGTAACCAACACCGGCACACCTGAATATGCGTATTTCTTTCTAAAATCTTCCTTGCTGACATGAGCCACTGTTGGTACAACAATCAAGTCTTTGCACATACTACAGTTTGTCATCGGACGCATTAGTTCCAGTGATGGCATCGTATGTTCCAACATACAATACTCTTCTTCCACATACCTGAAGAAATCATTACCAGTTTGAGAATAGTTAATCGTTGATACTGCAATTCCTGATATCAAAGTAAATAAAACTAACAGTCTGTAGCTGCGAAAGTACTGTAGTTTATTAGATATTTTTCGTCTGTCTATACCAAGCAGTTCTTTGATTTCATCTTGAGACAAACATGCTTTGATACTGTCGTCAACTAACTGTTTGAGTTCTCGTTCCATTCTGATATCTGCACTCCTGACTGTGCCACTTGAAATAGCATTGAGATGAGAAATAAGATATACGCAGCTCATTGAAATGATAGATAAGATATACGCAGCTAGAAAGTTGGCATGGGAAAATAATTGATCAATGACATCTGGTATGTTGAAAAAAGAAGAAAATTGAACAAATAGCACCTGTTTCCAACAACCACTTGCTCGTGTTCTGATCTTTCATCGCCATATTTTTCAGGCTGCAAATTAATAAAGCAAAAGAAATTGATTTTTTGTTTATTATCTGAAGCTCTGTTTGTTAACTTTCTAGAACAAACAAATCTGAGATAAAACATACTACCAAATAAAAGTTGGCAAGTTTTAAAGACCATTTAAACAAAAGCTAGCCCAAATATAAATACCTAAATATCTATTTTAATGACAAAAGCTTTAAAAATAATTCCGTTACACAAACCCCTTAAAGTCTTTTTAAAATATGGCAGTGTCAAAATTTTCATAGTGCAAATAAAAATTCCCTTTTCATCGCTATCAGAAGTTAAAGTCTCTAGAAAATATCAGAAAACAAACGGAATTACAGTCAGTAATGGCATTGCGTGTCATATTTCGCCTGCCTCTTAGGAAAAAGACATAGGAAATTTTTTGTTTTCTTTTTTGCAACAATCCACAAAAAAGTCTGGGGGAACGTTACAAATAAGGTTTGCCAGCAAAATCAAAACAGTTTTTTGTCCCAGAGAGAAAATCAAAGAGGCAATACAAACGCTTGATAAAACACGGTTATCAATTTCACTGATTCTGAAAATGCAAAGCATCCACAAAACTGAAAATCAATGAAAGTCTACACTGCTTTTGCGATTGTGAGTCTACAAGAGTCAGTAACAGAGCAAAGAGACGAGAGAAGATGGAAATGATTCCTCAGATCTGCCAAAAATCCTAACGATAAGTGACATTGACTTTCAAAACACAAATATCAAGAAAAATGAACAGTGTATTTAAATAAAGTTTAGCAAGGTACAGATATTAAAACGATATTAAAATAATAAAACGTCTAATGCGTCTGATTGGCTGTTTCTTCACAAAACTATGCAGCTTTAACGATAATCATAACTAGGTTCCAGTCTGCATCTCAAATTGGGTCAACAATTATGTTTTACAGGCCATATTAAAAAAGCAAGACAACTATTATTGAGAAATTTCTTCTCTTTTGAAAACAGTTGGTTGAACAAATAACACCTGTTTCCTAGCTTTACCCAAATGAAGAAATATGAAAAGAAATAACACAAGCAAAGCGTTTTCGGTTACTTTTAAAGATTTCTAAAGATTCCATTTTTCTTTCTTATTTTAATTCGAAGAAAAAGCAAACTTTTACAAAATTCAGTCAAATTAACAATCTTCTTCCTATGTTATTAAATTGTCTTACAAACAATAGTAAACTCCTTTCACGTTAATGACTATGAATAACTAAAACTCAAAGCAAATGAATGAAACTCAAAGAGTCAAACTGCTTTTTTACATAAATTTCGCCTCAATGGTTGCTGACTGCCAATTATATGTTTGCAATTTACAAAGGTTGGTATCAGATGTTGAAGATGCTGATGTTCCATTACTCAATTGTTGAGTCAGGAAAACGGAAAAAAGGTAATTAATTTCTTGGTAAATTTGGAAAAAGAAAAATACCAAAGAAAGGCAAAGCAACTGAGGGTTGATGTCAAAGATGCTGATGATGCATGTTCTATTGTTTTGTCATTCGATAATTAATTAAGGACTTTTTTCAATTATGAGCATTCGTTAGGTGTGGTTCGGTACAACTAAGAATGTTCCTTAATTAGTATTCTCCAATCAGAGAAGATCAGAAACCTGTTTACCTTCACTACAGTTAATGACACATGATAAATCTATTGTGAAGTATTCTTTTTGAAATAAACTTATTTTTTTTGGTTTCCCAAAAGCATGGCAGCAAAACGTGTATTCTTGCAGAAAAAAAAATCGATTGTGCATGTGCAGATAAACGTTTTCTTTAAAATCTAGCTGATTTGAAATTAGTGTTTCTGATTTGCCATTAGTGTTTGTTTCTGATTGCATTTTTGAAATCTGCGTCCTCAAAAACGGAGGGTTGCGTAAAAAATATAGGTCACCGAAAAAAATCAAGCACAATGTCCAGTTCAAGTTTCAGTTACGTCAATTGGACTGTTTGTGCACCCTGATTTATCGTCGAAAAACAATTAAATAATATCTAAGGCGTTTTTAGCATCGAATTGTCAAAATGGTTGAATCTACACTTCAACAATCGAGTTCATTTGTTAAATTGTTGATATTAAGGGGGTCAATCAAAGCAAAACAGGTAGGTTTGGTATAAAATATAACTTTCTTCATTTTGATAAAAATAAGGGGAGAAAGGGTAAAAGATAACCAAATTAGTATGTACATTTGGATGCTTCAAAACAGAACAAGAGTTTTGGTTAATTCAACTCCATTGACTGTATTTTTCCATTTGTTAAAAATATTATCTTCAAGATTTCTTTTCTTGAAATCATTTTATTAACAAAGATGTATATATATATATATGTCTATATAGTTTTTGATAAAATTAATTGATAGTTTTTTCGTCAAGAACAATACAAGTGAAAAGGTTTTATTCGCCAATAAGCAGCTTGCAAAAAACAAAAAGATCAAATGAACATTATTTGTCACATTTATAAGAAGAACTTTTCCTGAAAATTCTACAAGTCAGTTATATCACCTCTTCCTGTACCTTGACACAATCTCTCAATTGTATCAGGCTTTGACTGACTATTTAATCTTAGAAGAAACAGCTAAGGAAATGTAATTTAAAATTTCAGTGCATTTTTAAATCAAAATATAGAACTAACAATTTTAAGTATATAGACATAACAGATTAAATATAATTTAATCGTTCTGTGTAAAAATAACATGCAGGTAAGAATAGATAAATCAGCACTGACAGGACAGCTTGGTTATTATTAATTTTTATACTTGTAAAGGGCTAAAGGTTCGTAACATTTATGACATAATAGATGCTAGCCAGACTTTAGCCTAAAAAAATCATTTTCTGCAAAGAAATGCACATATCAAACTCAAGCAATCAAGGTCGTGTTTCAATCCATATCAATTAAGAAATTCTTTATACCAATAACATGCTGCATGGATGTTCATTTCCAGCAAAGAGTAAGGAGTTGAAGTTAATTTCCCCCTGATCAAGGTTATTTCCTTGATCATAGGAAAAATTGCTTATATCCCTAGAGTCTTTTCAGGTTTTTTAAACACTTAAGGACATAAAGGATCACTGTCTTCACGATTCTTGTAGTAGCTTCCTGCAGATTGGCTTGAAGATAGGACAATTCACCAGGTTTTCAGTACCAACAAGGTGAACATGCAAGTTACTGAGGCTATGTGAATAAGAGGCTGAATTTACACTAAAACCCAATATTGAATGAGTTTTGAGTTGCTAAAAGTCTATTTTCTGTCAGAGCGCAAAGAAGCTATTTGCAGCTATTATCTTGTATTGTGAATGTATATTTTAATATATATCCACCATATAATAGCTGAAAAAGTGCTTATGATACATAGAAATAAAACTATTTCCCCTACAATAATCTTTCACTTCACATGATCTCCTTTAATATTCTTGTGGATTGGGCATCTACATAATATTTTTGTTTGCAAATTGAATCAACCTGCAATAGATCTTAGTATACTCCAAAATTTTAATATGATTTCATGAAATTTGGACCAATATTATGTATATATATCATAATATTATTATATTATATACAGTACATGTTTTGTTATTCTTTTGTGGGATAAATCTATAATCCAAAATTGGTATTTGCACTTAGGCTGTAACATTTAACATTTGTCTTGAATCGATTACATCTTTTTATAAAATTCTCCCCAGTACACAGTTTTGGAGGTATATTATTTATTAACATATGCCAGAGAGAGGTATTCAAATACATTAGTGGTCTTTAATGCACCCAAAAATATTGATATTTTCTTTCTATTATCTGTTCAATAAAAACACCAACAAACATCAGATCTTAAGACTGAAGAAAGTAACGCCCATACATGTATTTTCGACAAAGTTTGGATTGGCAAGACTGCCCTGCAATTTAGCTTTTTCAATTTATTTGTTTTTATTTATCGTCACATTTTTTTCGTTTTTATAAATAAACTGGTACAAAAATTAATTTTTAAGACTTCACATTTGAAATGCAGGAGTATTTTTTAGGGGGGGGGGGGTGGCCCCAAATAAATTAAAGAAAATTCAACAAATGTTGA
>JAYJMH010071379.1:0-11085 GCA_036873815.1 Phacellophora camtschatica | reverse complement strand
ACTGGTTTAGTAATAAAATCATTGGCTCCCAATTCAAAAGCAGTAAGTACGTTCTGTTCGTTACCTGCAGAAGAAATAATTATAATGGGCGTGTTGGAATTTAGGTCGTTGCGTACATAATCAATAAGCTCGATACCTGAAAAATACGGCATCATAATGTCGCTCACGATTATGTCTGGCATATCGTTCTTTAGATATTCCTTTACCTCTTTTCCATTTATGGAATGGTGTACGGTATAACCTCCTTTTTTAAGCCTAAAGTCTAAAAGCGAGGCTAAAAGTTGATCATCATCCGCTAATAATACACGTTTACCCATGCTATTATTTCTTGTTAAGGTTTTCTAAGTCCATATTCAAATTCTCCTCTAGCAAAGGATAATCGTTAAGAAATATGTCATACAACTCTTTTACCCTTTCTGGTTGACGCGACTTACAGCAAGCTTCTAGCTCAACAATAAGTTTTCTCATGCCATCTGCGTTAACCATTGCAAAACCGGCTTTTAGCTTATGTGCAGAAAGAGCGATCTCTTTTAAGTTTTCTGTCTTTAAATGAATTTTTACGTTACCTATGAATTCAATGGCGTTTAATTTGAACAAATTCACCAGTTCTTTTAGCATATCTATTTCTCCGAAACAGTCTTTAAGAAGATTGCTAAGGTCTACAACGGTGGTTTCTTTAGGTTCGATCATAGGCTTTTGAAGTATTGCAGTAAAATCTGCCTGTTCAACTTTATTTTTTTTATTCTCTAATAACTCCTGGACCATCAAAGGACAGGTGGGTGCATGGTATGCACCTTGCTCGCTCGGTTCTGAACGAATAAAATCGCTTATCCTATGCTCATGAACTATGGCGGTGGATGTATATATCAATAATTAGGAAACTAAAGCTTCCCTAATTTAAAGGGGTTGGTGTGTCGCAAATAGGCCATAAGTTTATTTGCTATTATGCGCGATTTGCTAGTGCACAATGATAGCACATTTTGTGATATTATTCTGATCTATTGGCTCATTGTACAAACTTTCAAGAACTACAACGTTGTGTGTATTGTGGGCCGTTTTGTTGAAAAAACAAAATTTCTTACTTTCATGTATTGCACATCAAGGCAACATGTACAAGACTTCTGTTTTACCCAGAATTATGTGGGTACATGTAGTTGATGCACTGTAATTAGATAGATAATATATTCATTTACATCCATAGGAAATGCAGCTAAGTAAAATCCTTGGGAACAGAATACAGCTACTTTATTTTACCAAAATATCAATTTTTTTATTTTTTCTTTTGTACAAAATGTAATTTTATTCCAAAATTGTTAATTCTTCGCAAAAATGTGTTTATGCCCATACTTTATCCACACTTATACTTTATTGCGTTCCGCCATACTTATTCTTCATCGCGAACGTCTTATAAGCAGTTTCCTGAACCAGGCCACCGCATCAGCAGCTAAGGCAATTAACTTTCTATATATACCCCGTTTATCAGTAAGTCAGTCATTCCGCGAACTACTTGCTTCTTGCATTACTTCGCTATTTTAACATTATCTTGTGTGTTGTGTTTTAAAAAACTTACTTCATTCTAAAATGGGTAAGCAAATGACGCTTCTGAAAGTGGTGCTGTTGAAGAATTTTCGTAACCAATTAAAATTGGCTAGAAAAACTTCGATAACGCCTCTTAAGGAGAACGTCATGGAAGGTAGTCAGGCTATCCGGTTTGAAAATTTGATTCATCTGGAAATGCAGGCTCCTTCCAACGACTTGGACGAAAGCCCTGCTGTGCAGGCTTCTTCCAACGACTTGGAAGATGATAGCTATGCTGATCAGATTGAAGATAAAATTCTACTGGATATGCAGGCTTCTTCCAAGTAGGTTATACAAGTAGATTAGTAAGACTTTTGTCTTATTAATTTTACTTGGGCCCCTTCTGGGGCCACCTTACTTTTAACGAAAGAAAAAAGTTTATGTAACATGCCGATAGATGTCTTTTTTTAACCTTGTATTTTTAAATGTCTTTTTTTAACCTTGCAACGACCAGCAGCTGTGTCGGCGGTAAATTGCCGGACCTCTCAGGCCCCCGTGGGTGTTAGCAAGTTAACAACTACTGCAAGCTGCGTGGTAACATATAGCGTTTGATATGTGTGGTTGTTAACCCTGCAACGACCAGCAGCTGGTTGTCCTGTGTCGGCGGCAGCATACCGGGATTCTGAGCTCCCCCTGAGTGTTAGAGGGTTAAATGCGTTTTTTTCTTCAATATATTGAGTCTTTTTCCTAAAATAACGTCATTTAGGCCAAAATTGTGATTTTTTTCTTCAAAAAAGTGATTTTTTTATAATATATTAATATTTTTCCTGAAAATAACGTTATTTTAAGCCAAAATTGTAAAAAACAGCCGACACGCGCCCTCCGGCTGCGTGTCTACGGTGGACTCCCTAACATAAACACATGCAATTTTATTATTTTAGAATAAAAACGTCATTTTAGGCCAAAATTGTATTTGTTAAAAAAAGCGTTTTTTCCAATATATCGATTTTTTCTTTCAGAAATAATGCGTTGTTTTAATACATTGACTTATTTTCCAAAATTACGTTATTTTGGGCCAAAAATATAATTTTTTCTCAAAAATTATTATTATTTTCTTTAATTTCAATTCAATTTTCAATTTATGTTAGAAACTATCAATTTATGTTCAATTTTTGTTCGAAACAGTCAAATTCTCTAAAAATAAATTTAGTTCTATAGAACAAATATTTTTACTAACATTTTGGTGTTGTGGTCAAAAAACTAAAAAATGTGATATTATCGTGATAAAACCTAAACTTGATGAACGGCGCATGTATTGCAACGATTGACGTAGTGCATGTAGATAGACCTGATGACCATGTTTTTAATTTAAGTCGAATTACAAATTAAAAATACACCGTACACTTGATACTATTGACACAAATTGATACGTGGTTCCAAATTCAAAGCTTGGTTCCACTACCAGATTATTTTCACATAATGATGTCGATCCCAGCTCAGCGCTAACGTTACGGCATCGGTCAATGTAATTTGTTCTTTCTACCGCCTATAATCAAGCCTATATCTCGGCCAATTTTCGCTTGAACGTATTGCAATTTATTTGTAAAAATGTAGAATCTCTGTGTGCTTATATTCTAAAAAACAAAATATTAAATTTACAAGTATTTTTTGAGAATTTAGCGAAAATGTGCCAATTTTTGGAAGGCATTTAGACAAATTTGAGGGTTTATGCAGTTTTGCAAAGTTGGCTACACCGATAATGGGTAGAAATATAGTTTTTACAATGTCAAATTTGCATGCGAATAATTTGGTACTTTGCATTTCAAAATTGAGCAATTGGTTAACTTTCTATGGTTTAAAAACCTTGGTGGAACAAACACAAATTGCCCTAAATTTAGCCCGATAAGTGGACGGTGCGCGGAACCATCCTATCACGGCAGTCCCGCTCAATACTGTCAGCGGTGTGGCGTTTGCACACGATTCACTCTCGCTTCATCTCTACTGCCGTAAACACCTCTCTACGTATACTACCGCTACGATGGCCGACGCTGCCCCCGCTGCTGCTGCTCCCAAGAAGGCTGCTGCCAAGGCTAAGAAGCCTGCCAAGCCTTCAACTCACCCTAAATTTTCAGAGATGATTATTGCTGCCGTGACAGCTCTGAAAGAGAAGAAGGGTTCATCCATCCAAGCCATCAAGAAGTACATTCTGGCTAACAACAAGGTCGAAGAGAAATCTGTAGCAACTTTCGTAAAAGGTAACCTCAAACGCATGGTTGATTCCGGTGCATTGAAGCAGGTTAAGGGCACCGGAGCCTCCGGTTCCTTCAAGCTTGCTGAGAAGCCTAAAGCCGTGAAGAAGCCAGCAGCGAAAAAGGCTACCAAATCTCCCAAAAAGGCCGCAAAGCCTGCAGCTAAGAAGGCCACCAAATCTCCTAAAAAGGCTGCCAAGAAGTCTGCCGCCAAGAAAACTGCGACCAAAAAGCCAGCTGCCAAGAAGGCTGCCAAGCCCGCCAAAAAGGCAGCTAAGGCACCTGCTAAAAAGCCAGCTGCCGCCAAAAAAGCCGCTGCTAAAAAGCCCGCAGCCAAGAAAGCCGCTGCCAAAAAGTAAATTACTATAGTAGTTTTTCGGCAATGAGACATGGTTTCTATTCTCTGCCCAGTGTGCTTTTGCACGCTGAATCGGTCCTTCTGGACCACCAATATTGTTTACGAAAAAAAAAGTTTGTGCATTGTTTTTGGTTTTAAAAATTTATTTCATAATTATTTAGGTACTGTCTAAACTATACAATATTTAATGGAAGGAAGAATATGTGACACATTCCAAACTAACGAGCGCTTATCTCAGAACAGCTGATGTCCAAAAATGCGTAATACTAGCACTTGTGGTAAATTAATACACACTTTGCTGCCGGCGTAGCCAGATAACTGAAAATGCTCCTACAACCCCGTCACTCAAACGTAACCCTCGCGTTCCCAACACAGCCGTCCCTCGAATGGGACTGCCGTGATAGGAGGTTTGTTCACTTATTTACCCAAATTTAGGCCTATTTATGTGTGTTGCACTATGAAATTTCGACCACACAAAATTTATTAACTGCACAAATATGATAAATAAAATGCCCACTATTTCTGACGCACATTATGCATTGTAATGTAAAAAAAATGTTACACTATTCATTGGAGTACCAAAGTTCGCAGAACCGCTAAATCTGCTTGGATGTACTCAAACAATGTAAGAATAGCCCTCAAAAAGTTGAAAAGAAATAATTAACTTCATCTCAAAAATATAAGATAACCGTTGTACGCATGCGTTTTCATCGCAGGGGCCGGTTGTTTGGTACCGGAAATCGGCAACTTCAGCAGTGCCCTACTTACAAAACATTCGTAGCACGCAATCTATCATTAACGCAACGAGAAATATATAAATGAAGTAAATAGACATAACGCATACAAAAATTCATTGCGACACGCTTGAATAACCTAATATCGTTGCTAAATAACTTTTTTTTTCGTTAACAGTTGGGTGGCCCCAAAAGGGGCCTAAGTAAAATTAATAAGACATAATTGTCTCAATAATTTACTTGGAAGAAGTGTACTTGGTGACAGCCTTGGTACCCTCAGATACAGCGTGCTTGGCCAATTCACCGGGAAGCAACAGCCTGACGGCAGTCTGAATTTCCCGTGAGGTGATGGTAGACCGCTTGTTGTAGTGAGCCAGGCGGGAAGCTTCACCAGCGATACGCTCGAAAATATCATTCACGAACGAGTTCATGATAGACATAGCCTTGGATGAAACACCGGTATCGGGGTGAACTTGCTTCAACACCTTATAGATGTAGATAGCGTACGATTCACGCCTCTTCTTGCGTTTTTTCTTATCTCCCTTGGTGATGCTTTTCTGGGCCTTACCGGCCTTCTTGGCAGCTTTACCTGAAGCTTTAGGTGGCATGTTGACGGTAGCGTAGTTGAGCAGCGAGTGTCGCGGCGGCCCAGCGCACGGCCCTATATAGCTAGCAGCAGGACAACGCGTCGATCGATTGTATGCACGGTGGCAAAATGTAGGACGCTGGCGTAGCTATTTAAGACCACGCGATACAGGCCGCTGGGATCAGTCTACGCTACGCTATACTACCATCATCATGTCTGGACGCGGAAAGGGAGGTAAAGTGAAGGGAAAGTCAAAGTCCCGCTCTACTAGAGCCGGCCTGCAGTTCCCTGTTGGCAGAATTCACCGTCTGCTCCGCAAGGGAAACTATGCTGAACGTGTAGGAGCTGGTGCCCCCGTGTACCTGGCTGCTGTCATGGAATACTTGGCTGCTGAAGTTCTCGAACTTGCTGGCAATGCCGCTCGTGACAACAAGAAGACCCGTATCATCCCCCGTCATTTGCAGCTTGCTATCCGCAACGACGAGGAATTGAACAAACTTTTGAGCGGAGTTACCATTGCTCAAGGTGGTGTTTTGCCTAACATCCAGGCTGTGCTCCTGCCCAAGAAGACTGAGAAGAAGTAAACAGCTTTTTTTCTGTCTTTGGAAAATACTATTCCGGCCCCTTTTGGGGCCACCAATAACGTTAACGAAAAAAAAAAGTTTATAGCAAACATTTAGTTTTGTATTTTCACTGGATTGGTCGTGTTGTTTCAGAATAATTATTCTATGCACTTTGAATACTGTTTTGTTGCGAGCAGTAGCGATTGTTAGTTAGCAACGCAAAAACTACTTTCGATGCTGTTTTGCAAATATATTTCGAAGCTTATTCCCTATAGTCTGTGTGCTGCAAACGATCGGTCCCGGCAAGTACTCGGCTAAATCCCAGCGCCGTACACATTCAAACCTTCCCCTCACGTATCCCTATAATACTCTCCGTTGACAAATTCAAAGTAACCTGCACCAAATTGACAAATATTCTAAATAAATGTTAGGAATAGCACGAAACTGCTACCTAAAAATAAAACGATACACACAATAAAATGAGTGAAACGCACGCCAGTTTCGAACCACGCCGGCTTAATAAACATCGAAGTTATAATTGCGCAGCATATCAGTAATTGGGTACAATAATTCACGCAGCTCTACAAAATTAGGACAACACGAGCAAATGAATATAACAAGAGATCGTATACCTATGACTACGTTATGCGACGATGAGAGGGAATAAGTGCACGCGGCAGGAAAAATACCCGAACAATGTATAGGAATAATAAAATATGAAATAAATGTTTTGCAAACAAGTTTTTCTTTTTTTAATAAATCAGTGTTTTAAATGGACGAAAAACGGCAACTCACTGAACACTGTGACCCAAGTAAAACCCTCACTTTCCAACAACAGCAGTCCCTCGACCGGGTCTTCCGTGATAGTACGCCCGCCGTTACTCGTGTAGCAAACTCTGTTGCCCAAGCAGAAACTTGGCTAGCCGTCCCTCGACCGGGACTTCCGTGATAGGAGGTTCGCGCGTACCTTGGCTTATCGACACAAATTTGTTTTTTTTTTACAGCGAAGTTTTTATACTATAGAAAATTTAACAATTGCTCATAGTTGAAAAATTTATCGCTCGCAATATATGCAATGTAAAGTCAACGTTTACATTCAGTATTTGTGTCCCAATCTTCGCATAACTCACCAAGTTGTTTAATTGCCCTCCCTCAAAAAAATTACGCTTAACTGTCAGAAAGTTCATAAAAATTATTTATTTTGAATTGTGAAATACATACATACAGAGAATAGCTGTACGCATGGGGTAAAATAATTCGTATGAAAACTCATATATCGTGCAAAGCAGGCTAAAAATGTATTGTGTTATGCACAAATATATAGTTCTCATGGAATTCTAAATGACTTTCTGCATTCGTAAACAGCAAGGTACAACACAAGCTTTTAAATAATCACAAAATTTCTTGGTGGTACAGATATAATCTTGGAAAAAACTCGTATAATTAGAATGCTTAATAACTTTTTTCTTTCGTAAATAGTAGGGTGGCCCCAAAAGGGGCCGAAGTAAAATTAATAAGACATATTTGACTTATTAATCTACTTAACCTCCGAATCCGTAGAGGGTTCTGCCCTGCCTCTTGAGAGCATATACTACATCCATAGCGGTGACAGTCTTCCTCTTGGCATGTTCGGTATAGGTGACGGCGTCACGAATAACGTTCTCCAGGAATACCTTCAGGACACCGCGAGTTTCCTCGTAGATAAGTCCAGAAATACGCTTCACACCTCCACGGCGAGCCAGTCTGCGAATAGCAGGCTTGGTAATACCCTGGATATTATCACGCAACACCTTACGGTGACGTTTTGCGCCCCCCTTTCCGAGTCCCTTGCCTCCTTTGCCACGTCCAGTCATGATGATGGTTCAAGTTGCTCCGTCAGTATGCTCCGAGTTTTCTGAAACGCGGCCTTAAATAGATGAGGCTCGGCTCAGTGCGTCGCGCGACCGTGTAAAAACGGCCTGAAACTCGCCGCTCGGTACAAATAGCGTACACCTGCAAACTCTCCACTTTCATCCTTGTTTCTCCATTACCACAACTTGCATTCTGCATTTTTCTTTGCAAAAACGAAGGTTTTTATTGATAAATGAATCTCTGCAATGATAGCATTCAAATTTGTATGCAAAATCTACTCGGAAACCTAATTATCACGAGTCTACTCACAGTACTGGCTAAACGAGTTGCGGGACTGATATCTATTTAAAGAGTCGCTTAATGCCAGCGCGGCTCACTACGCATCGATTCCTCGCAGCGCAAACAACTCTACTACAATGGCTCGTACCAAGCAAACTGCCCGTAAGTCTACCGGAGGCAAGGCGCCTCGCAAGCAGCTTGCCACCAAGGCTGCTCGCAAATCTGCACCCGCCACCGGTGGTGTCAAGAAGCCTCACAGATACAGGCCCGGAACTGTCGCTCTCCGTGAGATCCGTCGTTACCAAAAGAGCACTGAACTGCTCATTCGCAAGTTGCCTTTCCAGCGACTTGTTCGTGAGATTGCTCAGGATTTCAAGACCGATCTCCGCTTCCAGTCATCTGCCGTGATGGCCCTGCAGGAAGCTTCTGAGGCTTACTTGGTTGGTCTTTTCGAAGATACTAACCTGTGCGCTATCCATGCTAAGCGTGTCACCATCATGCCCAAGGATATTCAGCTCGCTCGCCGTATCCGTGGTGAACGTGCTTAAGTATTTGTCTTATTTAGACAGGTACAACTTTCGGCCCCTTTTGGGGCCACCGTTACAATTAACGAAAGAAAAAAGTTTTAAAGCATTTATTTGTTCTATTTATTTTGTCGCTAGTATGCCCGCGTCGGACCGTTTTGCATTGCGTGCATGCACACGCTGCTGTTTGGGTAAAAAATATTTATTACATGTTGCCTCAAATTTCAAATATGCAAGTTTGCTCCCTATATTTATTCTCATACATTCTATATTTTAATCGTGTTAGGTGTTTGTGCGAGGAGCAATGACTGGTTTGATACGCATTTGGGTTTTCATGGTGATTTGGACGCGATTATTTGTAGCATTACTACTTTTTTATGACGAGCCTATTTTTCTGCAATAAATTTTAGTCGAGTTATCCATTTAGCAAATTTTCTATGGGAGAAAATCAAGTTCATAGAAAACATTTTTTTGAATCGTCTGAGCCAGTGCAGACCGTTAATTCGTAAGAGACTGATCTTTAATTTCCCTGGTTTTTCAATTAATACAAATTTGCTTATTAAGCCGATATTTGAAAAAGTAAGACCTTTATTGGATGATTTTTTTATGCAATTTCTACTTAGGAAATTATATTTTTAGTCGTATACAAGGTTTCTAATTTTCTTGGTCGAAATTTTTGTCAAAATGCTACCAAAATAATGTTTGACTTTCCGATATTTCCGAAACTAAGGCCCGAATCGAATTTTTTTGAACGAAAACTTTGCTTAATATTTTATTTTCTAGTCGTATGCACAGTTTGAGCCAAAACGCTGAGAGACATTGGTACGAAACGTTTTGCTCGGAATTTTGGCAGAGTCCAATAAATCATTTAAATTCGTAATTTCGTTAACTAATGCTTGAATCGAAAAATTATCAACGCAACTAATGATCAAAAGATTATTTCGTATCTATATAGAAAAACTTAACGAAATCAGAGAAAGAAAATGGGTTCGACAATTTTTTATCATTATTTTGGCAGAGTCCAATAAACCATTTAAATTCGAAATTTCGTAAAATAAGGCCTGAATCGAAAAAAAAATTATACAAATTTTGTTTAGAAACTGATTTTGTATCTATATAAAAAGTATTAGCTAAATCAGCTTAAATAATTTGACCGAAATTTTTTCTACCAAAATTTGGCAAAGTCCTCACACTTCGACCGTGATTGTAACACAAAGGGACCAGCTTTGACGGCTGATATCTCAAAACCTAAGACAGATATAAAAAATCCGAAAATTGCACGATGTAGAACGGGAAGAAGTCTACCAGAATGTGAAATTTTAACTGGATCGAACCCGTAGTTAGCGAGAAAATTGGAACTAGAAAAAAATATCAAAATAAAATTATAAGTCCATATTTTCGACGAAATTGAGTTTTTCCATTTTTGACCCCCACTTTTTCACAAAATTACGCAACTGAAAAATCTTAAATTTCACATACTGTTAGAGTATTTCCCATATTTTCATGTGCCGTTGTCCGTTTTTAGATATCTGTTCTGATATTCGAGATATTTACCGTCAAAATCGCCTATTTGGGAACCGACGTTGGATGCAAAAAAAAAATCGAAAAAAAAAAAAAAAAAATCAAGGATTTTTTTTTTGTTTTTTAAGCGAATGCGTTTCGTTTAAACGTATTTTTAATGAAAAAATGTTCAGACAATTTTTAGCACTTTCCTTTTGTATGAGAGAGTTTTAAGTTATATGTACGGACGGGAAATTATCTTGTGAACATTTCGTCCATTAAGAGTTTTTTGATTCCGGTTATAGTTTAGCCGTAATTAGCGAAAAACGAGGCTAGGGAGATAGCCTGAGGGATACCAAAAACCCGCCGCACCAGCGGCAGCACCCCCCCCATCCTCTTGGCTCGGTTTCCCCAGCGGCACTAAAAAACGAGGGTCGCGGCCGGGGCGGAACACGGGGTGCTGCGCGGGTGGAACACGGGGTGCTGCGCGGGCAGAACAAAATTTTCGAAAATTTGTTTCTACTTCTTTTATGTACTTCGATGCGCAGGTTTAAAAAAAGCAAGTAACTCCTTTTCGAGCTCGCTTCGCGAGCTCGAAAAGGTATCACAACTAGAAAAACTTTATAAAAAGCAATTAACTCCTTTTCTCGCTCGCTTCGCGAGCTCGAAAAGGTATCACAACTAGAAAAACTTTATAAAAGGCAAGTAACTCCTTTTCTCGCTCGCTTCGCGAGCTCGAAAAGGTATCACAACTAGAAAAACTTTATAAAAAGCAATTAACTCCTTTTTTCGCTCGCTTCGCGAGCTCGAAAAGGTATCACAACTAGAAAAAACTTTATAAAAAGCAAGTAACTCCATTTCTCGCTCGCTTCGCGAGCTCGAAAAGGTATCACAACTAGAAAAACTTTATAAAAAGCAAGTAA
>JAYJMH010071368.1:0-11087 GCA_036873815.1 Phacellophora camtschatica | reverse complement strand
GACTATACACGCTATACATTTGTATAGTAGGTGGCCAAACGACTAGACTTTTTATTAGATTTTCTGTATAGTAAAAAGTCTAGTGAAAAATCTAGTCGTTTGGCCGGGGCTTTAGAATATGGAATGTTGAAATGTGGAATGTTGTAATATGAAATGCTAAAGTAATATTGAAATATAGAATGTTAAAAAATGGAGTGTGAAAACATGGATCGTGAAAATATCGAATGTAAAAAAATGGAATGTTGAAATGTGGAATGTTGGAAAATAGAATGTTAAAATATGGCATACTTTACGTGACCTAAAAATCGTGTTTTTTTGTACATTTTTGAAAGTCAAACATCGTGGAATACTTACTGATTGTGAAAGACTTTCGTCAGAATATTTCACATCATCCACGTCTATATTTTTGAGGTATTGCTTGAAGCTGACCTTTCTCTTTGGCTTGTATGAAAATGCTTCTTCGAATTTCGGTGATGCAACAGCTTCAATCAAATCATTTTCGTCATCGTCATCCAGTATGCTTGTGTCGTACATAGAGCTTTGCACCTAAAATTGATCACATCATTCACATTTAAAGTTTGATTTCGAGATTCTTGAAGAAGCATGGTTGTTGACGATTCCGCTAAGGATGGTTGTCTGGGAGCAAGGGCATTGTGTCGTTGTGGAAATACTCCACACACAGTAGCATAGAGCCAAATTTCGTAGAGGAGGCTCTCACCGAGAACAGCTTGAGATAAACAATGAAACATGTTATATGAAACTCTTTTTAAGAGGGCTCTGCCCTACTTCGAAAAGTAGAAGGGGGCTGAGCCCCACCGACGAACCCCTCCCCCCTTTTACACTACTGCCCACACAACAAGGGCTGATTACGTGAAACAAAAGATTCAGGCTGTAACATGACAATGCGATATTCACTCTATCGAATAGATTTCACACCTTTCGACACAGCAAAGCGAATCATAATTAACGAAGGCGCAACATTTTGTCTTTGTTTACTTTTATTTGATTAAGTGCACTCTATAAAGGCATAAAATCTATTTTTTCCAATGGAAAATTGTACTGTGGTGTGTAAGGCAAGAATTTGCTTGCTTTACAAAAACTGTTTTTGCTCTGTGGGGGTATTTATACCACGATACATTGCGTCAGGGTTGTTGGGTAGAGCTCGGTGCCCCAAGGAAGTTTTTTGGCAGCCTTGGCTTAGAGGATACAACCTTACTGATACAACAGTAGAAGTAGAGGTAAAAATGGCGGCCGGATTTTGACTTTTACGCTGTTGTGAAAATCCATTTTATTTTATATCCAAATAAATTTTTTTATGGGCTCCTAAAGGCCCTGGGGTGATTTGGTTACCCCCCCCCCCCGGGTTACCTTCCCCAGTTTTGAAGCTCTTGCATTGCGTTCTACTGTCGTATCAGTTAGATTCATTTTGGAAGCGAATGAAATGGAATTTCATACTTCCATTTTATTGATACCTTGATGCGCTTGGCTCCTGGCGTCTTTGGTATTGATAAACTCTTTTCAAACAAATTTTCAAAGAATCCATCCATTGCAGTGGCTGTGGAGGAATGAAAATAATTTATTTAGATATTTAAAATAACATTTTATCGTGACTCGTTATGAACCTAGCGGAAGGGTAGCAAATTTAAATCTGAAAAATATGTAGCTGAACGGTAGCAAGGTTAAAATGAGAATGTGCCCAATGCTCTGTAATCCTGGCTTATTCAGCATAGCGTTCAAATCTTTGAATGATTGATCTCATTGTTTTCTCTTAATCAAATTAAATAACATGCACACCTCTCGGCATTGTTCGAACAGGAGCTCGACAGTTTTAGGTTTCTGAAATAAAATGAATTGCACGCTTCGTTTTTGTTTTTGTGAGCATTATTTTTGCATATCAATTTAGATGTCTTTGTTCATATTTGTTCATGAGAGTTCATATTGAATGAGGGTTAAATGATTGCCCTGTACCACCCTTGCTTTTGAAATAAAACATGTCAAACTAGTTTTTTGGAAGAAACAGAAGGCGTTTAAAAGAATAGAAATAAAGGCGTTTCAAAAATTATAAAAATATGAATTAAGTATAAGATTTCGAATTTGCTTACTTTTACTTTTTGATGAATTTTGATTTGTCGTTGTTTTCTCACTCTCAAATTTTTCGTTCTGAAATTTAATAACTTACAGATTTAATACCTCTTTGTCAATTACGACATTGTCTGCAACAGCTTTGAAAGATTTAACTGACAGTGGTAGATTTAACAATATAACTTGACATATCTTTTACGAATGGATGAAGAAGGAATGCTTCTTTTGCTTGCATAAATTATCTTCGATTTCATAATTAATTTTGATATACCTGATCTGATGTGGGCTGGTCTATCCTTTTCCTGCTTTTTACTTCTTTCACAGCAATGCCATATTTGCAGCACTGATGCCCACACCTGAGATTATGTTAAGGATTACGAACCCTTTTACTCCGGAAAGGGATATGTGGCTCACAGATAAAGACAACCCCTTCCATAGTTTTATAGACACAGATACAAGAACAATTTTATGTTAAATAAAACTTTTACTAGAAGACACATTTTTAAAATATTTAGTTATGGAAAATGTTGTTTAGACACGAGGACAAATGTTTATTGGTAAAGAATCGCCAATGTCAATGATTGGAATTGCTCTTGCTATCTGAGGTTGTGAATCCAAAAGATACAATCACTTTTGAAAATCTACACAACAAACTATACAAAAATACAATACATGTAACTGCATTTAATGCCATTGTGAGGCTGCATTTAATGCCATTGGGAGGCTCGGTATATTTTTATGGTTCGAAGCTGAGCCTGGATTCCTAAATTGAGTTAGTTTGTTTGTGCTTCCTCTGCAAAATGTACCTTAGAATAGGTTTGTCTGATTATCAGAAATAAATCTGGGTTTGCCGCAGTGAATATACCATTGTGAGGCTTGGTTTGTTTTTACATAGTCGTGGTTTTTATGATTAAATGTTGAGTGTGGATTCATTGTGGTATCTGGGCTCACATAGTTGGTTATTTGTTTGTGATTAGCACGCATTTTTTGTCAAACTGAAGCAAGCAAGCCACTTGTATCTTATTGGTTATTAAGCAAGATCAAGGATAACTTGTAAATCATTTAGTGTGACTGATTATGCGAAGCACTGTTTGAATGTGACGATTTTAAACAATGTTAATGGAATACTGTTTGAAAAATGAGTGACATATTTTGTTATTATTTTTGAAGGATATCAATCTTTATTAACGCATCTGTGTGTGCAAGATCTTCTTCTTCCATCCTCTGAAATTGTAAAGAATATTACTTACAAAAACACTGTAGTTGCAAAAACATGTAGTTATAAAAATATTTTGTTACAAAAATATGTAGTTAGTTGCAAAAATATTTATTTAAAAAAACGCGTAACAAAATGTGTAGTAAGAACATGTAGTTACAAAAATATGTAGTTACAAAAATATGTAGTTATAAAAATATTTTGTTACAAAAACGTGTAATTACGAAAACGTGTAGTTATGAAAACATATAATTACAAAATGTGTAGTTACAAAATGTGTAGTTACAAAAACGTGTAGTTATAAGAAAATTGAATTACAAAAACGTGTAGTCATGAAAACACATAGTTACAAAAACGTGTAGTTACAAAAACGTGTAGTTATAAGAACGTAGTTATAAGAACATGGAGTTACAAAAATATGTGGGGAAAAACATTTGCTACAATAATATATAGATACGAAAATGTGTGGAGAAAAATGTACTTACAGTAACGTGTAGTTACAAAAACATGCTGCTACATAAAAACATGATACATCTGACAATAGAATATTGTCTGGTTCTTATTGTTTATTAAAATTTTACAATGATTCTTACCTTGTTTCCTAGTTTCCACATTCTCAGTTTTACATTTTGTTTCACTGTCAGCAGATGGCCTTTCCTGAAATCGAAATACATGTTGTGATTTACAGGAATTTACAATACAAAGAGCAAGGTTGTCGTAATTGGTAAAACATATGCTTCGCCAAATAGTGTGTTTCTTATCAACTCTACTTTCGGACTATAGCCTCATTCACTGTTAACCGTTGTATCATTTTACTGATGATTTAATTAGTTCATGGTTTTATCATTTCATTTGCGGTCGTAGTATTTTACTGGTAGTCTTGTATGCCAAAATATATTTGATAAGTTTATCTACTGCCTGTTATTTTATCAAACTTTTTCTCATTAAACCTAGTTGATCATTTTATTGGATAGCTGTTTCAGAAATTTTGTAACCAACTGTAAAAATCTACAGAAGATGCTTTTTGATACTTTTACAGGGACGCAGAAAGCAATTCTTGCTTCAGGTGTCGCGACTCTTGAGAGAGCACTTTTGCTCATTGTTTAGAATAGCAAAAAGGATGCATGGGCCTTAAAAATAGCGATCCAGAAAGGGCACTCGTGCCATAACAGGGCATTAAAGAATTTTACATTATATGTATGGAATGTTACAAGATTGAAATCAATGAAAAGGCAAATTTGTTTTATACGGAGCGTAAAATGAATTGGATGCTTACATTAAAAACTGAATGCTTTTTAGTTGTCGCATAAAATTGTGTAAATGCTTGGATGTAGCATTACAATTTGCATACACAAATAACCGAACATTTTTATATGCAAAAAATGGAATTGGTCCTTACATTAGAAATGAATGTTTTTATATGTAGCATAAATGAAACACGAAGAGCTGAATGTATTTTAGGTGATAACACGGAAGACTGAATCCATTCATATGCAGTATAAAATTGAGAAAATCCTTACCGAAAAATTGCCAACAAACCCTACTTGATAGTGTGGCGTGAAAGACAGTTGTAGATCAACACCAACTAAGAAAAAACATTATTTATAGGTATCATTATTTAATGTTACTCACATTATTATCATTTTACTTATAACGTAAAATCTTGATGAAAAACCAGATGCATTGAACTATACAATCTGATCATTATAATAATTATCAAACAGATATTTCAATTCCACAGATGCAAATATAGTTATAAAAACATGTGTTTACAAAAATCAAGAGCGCGCAGTTAATTAATCTATTGCTATATTTTGAAAGAAATATAAGTAAAAATGTGTAGTTACAAAACGTGCAGTTGCAAATTCGTTTATTTACAAAAATATGTAGTTACAAAAGCATACACTTACAGAAACAGGTAGTTAAATTAATTACAAAAACCGAAATCACACAGTTAGAAAAACATTTTGTCATAGAAACGTAGGTACAAAAACGTGTAGTCACAAAAAGATATGGCTAGAAATGTGTGTATTTACAAAGGCATATACTTATGTAAGCATACAGTTACAAAAACGCTTAATTACATTAATCTGTCGTTACGAAATCATGTGCTTACAAAAACTAAAATCACACATTTACACAAACATTTTGTCATAAAAACGTAGGCACAAAAACGTGTAGTTATATATACACGTAGTTACAAAATGCGCTCACTGTTCTCCTTTATCTGAATATTTTCCTGAATATTCGACCAGTAATATTCTTAATGAAACTAAGCAAGATAACATTGCAAAACGAATATTGTTTTCTTAATAATTTTCCAAGACTCACCATAGTCTGAATTAATCAAATTAGTGTAGAGTTCTGCATTTCTCTGTGCACGCTTCACTCGAATGTGTTTTATCCAGGTACCATCTTGGAAGAATATAGAGTCTCTAAGGGAATAATTTTCAGTTCCCTGTGTAAACACATCCCCATCGGTAATTATAGAGGTGGAGGTTGAGTGAATATTTTTTAACCCCCCTATCTCCAACCCTCAAGAAGAATGAAAATTTGTACGAGATTTCCGAAGCTAAATAAACACTGAAAGCTTTTAAGGGATATACAAAACAGTTAGAGTTAACTGGGAGTTTAAGCTAGAGAGCTTGAACTGTAGGTTTAACTTTGTAATAGAAATTTAGTTGTTGTTGTTTTAATAAAATGGTTTTCTATTTCGTGTTTCTTAGCTCAACATGTTTGATCTTTAGCTTGAGCAGTTCTTCATAATTTCCTTAATTTGCTTGCAAAATGTGCTTGCAAAAGTTTTCTGTTCGTCATACAAAACGTGCATAGTTGCTACCCCCAAATGTGTATGCTCAGCTTGGGAAGTTCCTTATAATTTCTTTGGAAAATTTAACTTGAAAAGGTGTTCGTTATTTTTTTAAATGTACAGATACTTCAAACGTTTACAGAACTCATAGGAAGTTCCTTATAATTTCTTTAACCGATTTGACAAATTTTATTTGCAAAGGTGCCCCTTATACAAAATTTATAAAAAGAATATAAAGAATTGCTCACCCCAATCTTTGTTTGAATACTACATTATTTGATATGTCACCAATAATTAACAGACAACTTTGGTAGTGAGCAGCTTTCTTGCTTTTGATGTACTTGGCTCTTTGCTCAAAGTTTAACATTGTTACTTTGATATAAAGTTCTGCAATGTCGGTGTTGTACTTTTCGTCCTAAATGTTCAGAACAACAGAATTTTTAATTCATAACTAATAGTCAATGAAAACGATATTGAAATAATAAACATTTTTAGTCTAATGTCATAGGAATTCTATTCTATGGTTGTTGATATTCTGGTTGCAAATATGAGATGTAACTGGCGTAATTTTTGTGCTTCTATTGAAAATGATATTGAAACAATAAACATTTTTAGTCTAATATCATAGGAATTCTATTATATGGTTGTTAATATTCGAAAGTTGTATTGAAGCAGTAGACATTTGATACTTTCACTGCGCATTGTGTATGCAATGCTCAAAATTTTATTTACCTGGTCTATTGAGATGTCATATTTTGGTAGTGACGATAACGCGTCTTTGACCTATGAAAGAATACAAAGGCATGGGCAATAGGAAAAGTGTGTTATTTGCCCATTGGTTTTCATTTACTATTGACTATAAATCACTTTCTGTTACGATAAAAGTCATATACAGTTGGTCAAACACTTCCTTTGTCCAAGAACCATTTGAATGTTATGTATGAGTTATTTATGGAACACATTTCGTTTTCCAATCTAAAGTTTGTAATAACTAGGCACTCTGTGAACCGTAGCTCACGTTCCTTCGCAGCGTCTTTTGGTTTCATTTTATGAGAATTGGTAATACAAATATTACTTACACACCTCCGGGAAAATTTGAAAATATCGTGAAACTTTAAATTAAATCTATTTTGCGAGGTATTTTTGTGAGTGAATCACTCCGTCTTTTTGGGAATGTCACAATACACAATGTCTTTTTGTGAAAAAGAAATTTATTTTATTTTATTCAAAATTCATTCCATTATTCAATTTAAAAGACGCTGCGAAGGAGCGTAAACCGTAGCTCGTGTCCCTGCTTGGATTAGAAATCTCCATGTCAACCTTTAGCAAATGTCTATTGGGGAAAAAAGTTATTATTTCGCGAATTTCTTTTTCCAATATATTCTTCAATTTGTTATAGTGCACGCTCTAAATTGGATGGAGTCATGGCTTACAGGCTCCTCGAAGTCGTTACAATCAACTTTGTTTATTACAAGGTTTAAATGAAAATTTTGAGTGTCATCCGCTGGCAGACTCTGATGACCCTAAGTCCACTTTTACTATGGGTGACACAGAATGATGTTTTTGTGTTCTCGCTGGAAAAATTTGGAACGGAAAAATTTTAAATTTTAAATTTTAAATTCATTTATTCTTTCTCAGCTAATTTCAAAGATATTTTAAAGTAAATAATTAATTTGTATAGATTAATGAATTAATTAACGAAATAACAATAACAACGAATAACAGTAACGACACAAAAATAAGCTGAGGGACATATAGAAATAACGGCAAGTGTGAACACTTGAAGACCAAGCAACTGTTGATGATTTTGTAAAGACGCTAATTTACTTTTTCAAAATCACAAGCAAATCAAATGGTCCAAGTGGTGGACGTTTCTCAACAATAAGTGCAAAGAAATAGTCATGACAAAATTCAAATTCAGTCTCAGGCGTGATAACTGTTGAGCCATTCTCGTAGTTAATTAAAATTGCAGCATAAATTTATTTTTTTCGTCTTTGGTTAATTTTTATTTAAAACAGTTGATTTTGGTTAAGTTTATTGACATTTTAAAAACACGAAATATAAATATCACCTGACTTCCAAACGGAGGATGTCTGTTGACGATCTGCAAGAAAATTTCAAAAAAAGGTTTTGAGCAAGTATTGTATCTTGCCAGGGCGGAAAATTATTTAGGGAAGATGATACAATTCCTAATGATATTAATGGAGTAGACATGATGTCAGATGATTAATTCAGTGAAGATTGTGTATATAACTTTTTATCCTATCCAACATATACTTAATTTTTGTTAATGTTTTTGTTGAAAGGGTTTTTGAGACTTTAAGAACAACAAAGGTAAATCAAGTTTTCTTTTAATTTTTTGGTCAGTTCGATGCTGGTACAGATCGTTCTTTGTCACGAATTCATTTTTGGAATTATTTTTGAAGAATTTGACAAGAGTTCTTGAGATTTTAAGAGCAACAAGAGATTTGTAAAGACAAATTTACTTTAAGACAAGTTTTTTGGTCAGTTTGATGGCTGAGCAGTTCGTTCTTTGTCATTCATTTCTTGATGAAGTCTTTGTCAAACGATTTTGAGATTTAAAAAAATATCAAAAACGAAACGAGAATATCAAATAAGAAACGAGAATATCAAATAAGAAACGAATATTTGAGGTTTGAAAATAAAATGAAATTTCTCACCAAAATTCCTGATCGAATTTACGGACGGTTTTCAAATCTTTTCGTGATATTATCAGTGTTCAATTTATAATTCTACGCAAGAAAAGTGACATTTGAAGGAAGTCACAAGCATTTTTAAATTAAATTGATTGATATCATACCATTTCAAGTTCTCTTGGGTTTATTTCTTCAATTTTTTCCAAAGACGTAAGGCCTGCATGAACCAGAGCTGTTGACATTGTCGCTCCTATTGTAACAAATTAGACATGTATGTATGTATTTATGTAAAATTTTGCCATCAAATAAAATTTCAATATAAAATTTAGAGAAAGAAAGTAATCTAATTACAGGTATATAAAATTTACAGGCAAATGTTAAAAATGTAGTCTAAAAACACCCCAGGTTAAAAATGGCAGGGATAGCATTAAAAAGGTCAATATGACCTTCAAGTCCCCCTATCCCTCCCCCCCCCCCCATTTCTCATCAAGATTGAGTTTCAAATAGGAGAAAATTTTGTGAGGGTGAATTTCTTGTTGAAATTGCTTTGTATAATTACCAAGTCTGCTATTAAAGAGGCGCTTCCTGAGAAAAAGAGTGTGGTCTTGAATCATTTTATGGAAACTCTGCCCCAGACCCCCTTTTCTGTCACCCTTCTCCAACTTGTTGGCTAGCAACGCCAGAAAATATCTGCATATTAATGACTTAATATAAAAGCAAAGAAAGAAAAAGTTGCTCACCATCGGAATCATCAGAATCTTTGTCTTGTAATTTTAATAATAAAGCAGGGGAATCTTCCGGAGCCTCGTTTTCAATCACTTCATCAATCAGTTTTTTTAATTCATCTTCATTCTTTAAAGAAAATAATTAACTCTATAAAGAAATTTCTACACAAAAGTTGCCAAAACTGGGGGAACAGGGGGGCTGGGAGAGGCTACCACCCCCAATAATCTTAAAAACAATGGTGATATATTAATTAATAATATTATAATATATTAATACATATAATAATATATAATATATTAACAATATATTAATTAATCCTTTGTAATATATTGTTCTGAGAACAATAAGCTCCTTCAATCTACAACAGCTTCCGACAGCAGTGATAATTATAATATTACATTTGTTATCATTCAGTTATAATTAACTATATAATTGTTATAAATGTTACATGTTACAATTGTTATGAATTATAATGTATAATTATGTTACGATGGTAATAAGAAAAATCACCCAGACTTGCGTGCATTGCCAATTAAGCTAATTTTTAAGTTGCCATGTACAAGAAGGGCTAAATTAATTGTAGCGCTGTCAAATAGCTCACCAACACATAAAGAACAACGTAATTTTGCCGGTTTAAAAGCGACCTGGTTATAAATCAAATTATTGCAAGTTCATGTTGTTAGAAATGCTATAAATATGATGCAAATATATTTTTTAAATTCGAATTGCAAAGGTTTTAGAAAGCATAGCTCAAAAGTAGGATTTTGATTTCAAAATTACGTCATTGGTCAAGGTAATAAAAAATAACGACAGTTTCTGAAATTAATTTGGTCCTTTTGTCAATTTTTTTTAAATTAAAAGAAAAACAATTTTTTTTAAATTAATAACAAAATCAGATTTTAGTAATTCTTTAAAGGTCGGAACTTTTTGGGGGTAACCCGGTAGTTGTAATGGCAGTGATAAAAAAAGCTTTCTTACGAGTTGCTTTAAATTGCCCCATCCACCAATATATCTGTTGTTGAAGAAGATTTGAGGGACAGTCTTCTTGCCTGTTCTGTCAATCATTAGTTGTCTGGCATCCTTGAATTTATCAAGATTGATGTCAATAAATGCAAGTCCAAGTTCTTCAAGTTTGCCTTTTGCTCTGATGCAAAACGGGCAACCAACTATGGAGAAAACTGCTATCTGGCCTTTCAAAGCTGGCATTTTTCAAAAAGGATCTACAAAAATGATTATCAAATTATTATTTCCTCTGTAGATTTCGTTATTTAATTAAAATAATTAAAATTAAAAGTAGATAACATAATTGCCTTGGTACTGACATAAAAATAATGATACACGAGGAATACAATATACATAACAATAATATTGATAGATTGCATATGTAACGTCATCAAAATGACATTATGCAAATTAATTGCAGTTAGCCAAAGACGTTTACACATTTTCCATTGTATAGTGTGGGAAATTAATTAATTGAACAACTGAACCGCCAAAAATTCTCATCACGTGATAAAAACTCTTTCTATTGTTTATTTTTCTATATATACAAACAACGTCTTTTATTTCATTTAGCTTGAAAATGATGTTAAGATGA
>JAYJMH010071357.1:0-11088 GCA_036873815.1 Phacellophora camtschatica | reverse complement strand
GCAGCGGCCGAGTTGAAACTCAACCCGGGGTGAAACTCCACCCGGGTTGACTTTTCTCATGTAAAGGGCCTCTAAGTTAGAAAATTTCCAAAAGTCTAAATAGTTGAAGATCCGTAAACATGGGAAGAGAATGGGCCAGCTATGGTTGATGTCGTATAGCTCTGAACGCTCTTTTTTGTGGTTTAAATACTGGGTCAAGACATGAGTCAAATTTTTGCCCCTATAAAGTGATACAATGCCGTGAAAAAGACCTAAATAATGCATTATAAAGACTTCCTTAGGAAATTCCTACTTTTCAGAGGTATTTTCCCCAACACAAGATACCATCTTTACTTTCAAAAAGCTAAAACACGTCCTGCATGTGCAGTACTTCCCGCTGAGTATCTAAATTTCCTACTGATAAACTAAATTTACCTGTGAGTGCATCCACCAATTCCGAAAACAGTATCCTGGGGGCGAACCTCATCCTGCAAGCAACCAAACAAAATAATATAAATTGTAATATATAATTTTATTGATAGCACCACCATTTCGAATTCACAATACCTTTATTAAAACTTACAATGTATTGTTGAAAAGCCAGCCTACAAGGCTTGAGTATATGTATGTTCAATATCCTTGGTAACAAACAATGCATTAAAAACTGAGATAATTAAAGATGGTGTCGCAATCTGTGAATAGTGTGTTGGTAAAATGCCTCGGAAAAGAAGTGCATGAATTAAAGACAAAATTAGCAAAGTTGAAAAGATTGAAACATTTAATTTGGGAAAAATATATTTTTATACAATGTGTAAAAAGAATGTTCTGCTTTTCGAAAGATGTTGGTTGTGGTTGTGGTTGTTTAAATATATAATATGTATGCCCAATAATGGCATTCTTACCGACATTGCAAATTTAAGTGCACGCTCAATGACTATTTTTTCATCAGCTCCACCCATGTTTCTCAGAAGCCGGACTTTTTCTTCTTGGTGATCAGTTTTTCTATACATTTCCATCATAGCAACGAGGTCTTCAAGGTTACCCTTCGATATCACTGTTCCATAAACAGCTCCTCTCAAGTCTGCTGAAATTTCTGATGCTCCTTCGCAATGCGCCTGAAACCTCCTTTTGCATTCCTCTACTGTGGCCTCGTGTCCGCTTCGTCCAAGCATTGCGATTACGAGGCTTCTCAACAGAGAAACAAGATGTCCTTGATAAAATACAAAACTTATCGTAATACTTTAACACGCTTATGTGAATACATTAACATGACAAAATTCAGACTGAAATATTTCGGACAAACAACTTCCGGAAAACATTTCGGACACTTTTGCTATTGCTGGCACCATTTTTCCTCTGTTCTGTTCATCAAGCAAATCTTCCACAAACGAAGGGTTACATTTTTGCCCAATTTCCCTACAAAGTTAACTTAAGAGGGGCAATGGTCGATTCATTAAAGACTCATTAAAGGTATACAGTTTGCTTCTCTACAAAACTGATATCTACCAAAACATTATTGAGTGGTTAAATCTAAGTGTAAAGAGGTAGACAAATTTCACGTCACTTCACTTAATAGGAATGAAGGAATGAAGATTTCTGCCTCGAATAGAAGTTTTTAAGAATTTTTGCCTCGACTACGTGCCTTGTGTTCCTGCTTTAAAATGTTAAAAACGGGCATATCAAAGTCCAGGTTTCGGCCACAATATGATGAATCTCTTTTGACCAAGCTGACTTCAAATCTGTCTAAAATCCAAGAAAACCATAGACTCATTTATTAAGTCTACGTGGTAGGCAGGAGGCTTTTAACCTTGTTCCCGGGGGTATTTAAAAGGACATACCTCCGATACATATATACCTTATTAGTAGTTCAAGATTTGCCTGGCTCAGAAAAAGAATAGAGTCTCGCGTTAACGTTCGATTAAATCTCTGGAGATTCGAAAAAACAAAGCGCCACACTGATGAGATTCGAATGATGAAAATTCAAGCAATAGAATAACTTAGAGCATAATTTAGCATAAGCATAATTCCGCCAAATTAATTAGCATAATTTTCTCTGAGAAATATCCCTGTAAAAGACGTTCAGAGGCTCTGTAATAAATAAATCGTGATACCTTCATCGTCTTTCTTTTCCCATCCAACTTGGTCTCCAATCGGCTCCAAAAGCTTCACGCAAAATTTTTCAAAGTTTTTATGTGCTGGAGTGTATTGCAATAATGTTCCCAATCTACTCAAATTGCAGATAACGTCATTCCACACGGTGTAGTTTGTTTCTGACGAAAAGCCAGCAACAACGCGTAGATATTCAACGGTACTCTTCAGGCCGGCTTGTGTCTGTTGAAAAGAAAATGAAGAAATCTACTTTCAAAAGTAAGAACAGATTTTGGAGAGAAAATATAATTCAGATCTGAACGTGACAATGCAATTGATCACCCTAAAGAATAGATTTCACACCTTTCAACGCAAAGCAAGTCACATCAACAAAACAAATTACACAATAAAGATTTGAATAAGAATACTAGTCTTACCCTATAACGTTATAAAATGAAACTTGAAAATGATGCTGGGAGGATATCGAAATGTCACTCAACAATTAACTTATTATCGCTAAGTTTCATCTTAAAATAAAGATTTGCTCTCTGCGTTTATATTGATTTTATTGAGTGAACTTGAAGAGAGACCTGATTCCTCTGTTTTACCATGGGGTTTGAGAAACGCGAGGTATTGTTTTCTGATTTCTTGTACGCAATAATAATAACTTTCACGGATGCAGGGACACAGGGAAGAATAAGAATGAGCCACTGTAGAAACAACAATTAGCGTTTCTTAAAGCCAACAGTTTTACAACACAAATGTAAAATACGTGTGATTTTTTGGAATTTTAAAATAAAACTGGATTTAGTTTAAAATATGAAGTGATGTGACAACATACCAAAGCGAATAGATCATTCTGGATGCCAAGTCGGTCGATCGGGGGTAATGTTTGGTTGCTAATTGCGGGAATAAGTGCATCAAGCATCTCCGAAGAATAATTTACTCGATAAAAACAAACTTGGCCGGGATTTAGTTTCAACCAACTATCTTCTGGAACGTTCTTGACAAATATCACCATGTCCTTATCAGTAAGCAATGTTTTCAGTGCTGTTTCAGTGGGGTTTTCGCTTGTAGAAATTGTGATTGGAACAAGCCACTTGTAGCTGTCATCATCTAGGCCGAAACAAATTGTGGCAATGAATAAGGTTCAACAATATGATACTTCTAGTTTATTCAACCGCAACTAACTTTAACAGATGGAATAAAGGTTAACAAACTGGCCTAAACGACAAGCCACCATAACGTTTAGTGGCTCCAATAAAATCGCTATTTTGAAATAACACGACAATTTTCATGCATATTTTTATCTCAAAACAAAGAATCCATCACTTAAAGCAAAATGCCCAACCTAAACCAAAACTTAACTTTCAACCCTCGTTGGAATAAACAATATAATAGTAGGTATGTAAAATTCTAACTTTGCGTTACTGATCGTACGATTTTAAAAGCATGCAATGACATAATAAAATTAATAGAGAAACTAACCTTCTGAAACAGATCCGTCAGCAGAAAATTTCTTTTGACCTACTTTCAAAATTCTGAGATTTTCATTCTGAAAAAAAAAACCAGAAAACTGAAGTGTCTTAAATATCCATAAATTTTGATTCCTTTCAATGGAAAGGAGGCCATATTGCAAATGTGGTTTATATTTAAGTCTATTTTATTGTAATTTGGTCCTAATTATTTTTAACTCTCCTGCTAAAAATATTAAGTATAGAGTATAGTTACTGAAACAAATTATCTTGTTCAGAGTATTTTACTGAAATTGCCCACCCGGAAAACGTTCTTGAAAAAGGCCTGTGTTATAAGCATACCAGGCCAGGCCATGAAATTTCCAGCAGGCGAGCACTGAATTGCTCCTCTCGTTACTGTTCAAGGGAACTGTTCCTACATGGAGTCACAAAAAAACAAGAAAACATCCCTTGAGGAGAGTAATTTGTCTTTTAAGGTGAGCAATCAATAGCTTTCCTACTGCATTCGAGGAGAGCCTGAGAAGAGCAAGATCTATCACTATCCTAAAACAACCGGGCTTGAGTATTACTCAAGAAATGAGTACATAGAGACAAGACTCAAACAAGATGAAAACTTACAACTTCCATGGAAACAGTAAGGACTGGAAATCCCATTTGTTTTGTCCACGTGTTCATCACATCCCCAACTGGTTTCTTACTGGCATGTGCAAGACTTTCCCACAAATCATCTGAAATCACAAATTATTTAGAATTGTCAAAACGTTGTGTTATTTTCCTTTTAACAACCACTGAGTCACAAGAACTGCAAATTCAACAAAACAAATCGTAATTTCTCCACAAGCCGTTCTCGAAGCAGTTAACATAAACGGCTAAACGTCCTTAAAATTACTGATATTTTCCGTCTAAAAACCTTGTAACTTGTATACCATTTAATACAGTTAATTTGCCAGTAATTTTTAAGATTACTTCAAATGAAACAAGGATTTACATAAATATGAGACCAGACAGAAATTCAACTATAAAATTTCGTTGTTAACAATTACTTTCTATACTTCAATTTATGGCCCACGCTAGATAGCTTTGTTTCACGTGGAAGCTAAAAAAAACTCTGAAGAAACATTCAACATTTAAATTTTTTACTGCTCAGACAAATAACGCATTCCCTAACATTATCTTGTCATATTCACAGAGTATAAACATTTGGTAAAAATCCCTTGGAAATTAAGCGAAGTATTTATATTATCTTACTAACTTTGTCTGCTTGGGCACTGGGGAAAGTAAGATATTCTATTATTATTGTTATCGTTGTCATCATTACCATTATGTTGCAGATTGAAACAAGCACAAACGTTGACAACCTAAAAATCTAAATGTTTTGAAGAAATCTCTAATGAATAAATTTAATGTGCAGAAGCTTTGCTAACGAACGTACCAGTAAATGCATTTTTGTTTTGATATTTCAAAAGATAGCTGTGGAGACCAGCTTTAAAATCCTGCAACATAAATGTTAAATATAGTTGATTCCATGTTATCATCATCAACACCATCATCATAATTTTATTCACAAAATAAGTATTACAATTACGACTCAAAAATAAATGTTTAACTAGCTTGGGCCTAAATCCTAAAGTGAAAATTATAAAAAATAAAATTTCAGATTGGACATATAAAATACAAATATTAAAAATGCAAAAAATACGAATACACGAATAAGAAAAATGCAACAGTAACGAGTATATAACTGTGAATATGAAAATTAATTTTGACTTTATGCTTACTTACAGATTGTTAAATAAGTTAAATAAATGTGCATCTGTATTCTAAAATCCCATGAAGTTCTGTCACAAGCAATATAAAAAAGAAAAAACGTCCCATAACCAGTGTCTACCATTATATTATATAACTATGAGACCAAATCATAATACCCTTTTTAAAGGTTCGTAAAATCACAACAAACTATACCACAACAGGCATTTTTAACTAGTTTCTCTCATTATTTATGAGATGATTAGAAAAAATTTTCTGTCACACATCAGAAATTTGTCAAATGAAAAGAGAAATTCAAACCTCGCTTCCAATATACTCGTGCAACATCCTTATTACAGATGCCCCTTTGCTGTATGAAATTGCATCGAAAATCTCGTCTACCTCGTCAGGGTGTCCAACTTCTACCTAGATAAAAAACAAACAAACAAATTGATGTTAGGTTTGAATGTTTATATACTTTTTGTTTGTTTGGTTATTTATTTACTTTTCGTTTGTTTGTTGTTTGTTTATTTACTTTTTGTTTGTTTGTTTGTTTGTTTGATTTGAATTTCTAGCTTCCAGCTTACATAATAATATCAGACAAACTTTGGTTTCAATCCGGGAAGGGCCATTACATTGCTAAACACCGTAAAACGCCACAACGTCAAATTTTAAGGGGGTGCACGCGGACAAACTTTCATATTAATTAATTGGAGGCAAACGTACAAAAGATAATTTTCCATACCCCCGGTAACTCGAACTATCAAGGGACGAAAGGAATTAGTTCGAGGTGACGAAAATTAGTTATCGAGGGACATTTCAGTGCTGAAAGGTTACACGGGACATAGAAAATTGTTCGATTTATCGAGATTCTACTGTATTAAGATATCTGTTACCTAACTTATTTATAATTTTCTTTGTACTAATAACTAATAGCTTTACTTTACATCAACAGAGCCTTCAGTATTGAAGTAGTTGATTAGCTGATTAATGACGCAGAAGAAGTAGAAGAAATAACGAACTAACCTCGATTGGATGGCTGCAAGAAAAAATAACAAAATTAATTCTCATATATATACATATGCCATTACGTTAATTTTTTCTGTCTGTCATGATGCAAAATTCAGGAGGTTTTTTCAATAGGGGTGCACAAGCAGGAACGCACTAACTCGCGTGTTACAAAATTTGTTTATTGCAAAAAAAAGTAGCTAAATTTTAATGGATTCATCAATTAAGTCTCCATTTTTAGTATAACTTCTTTAAAAATACTTTTTGGAAATGAGGCTGAGCTTAAATTGTCATCTGAATGATCAAAGGTCGGTGTTAGATGATACTTCATAGTCGAGATGATGATACACACCATCTCCAGATGTATGACGCTGATTATAATCTGATAGTAGACTGTAAAAAATCGTAGAATAAAAAGCTGACCTGTTTCTCATGGCATCTAGATCCAGGGCCCTCACAAAGTCATTTGTTATAAACTGTGTCCAGATATCATAATCAGAAAAACAATGGTCAACACAAAGATATTCAATCCATGAGGCAAAACCTTCATTTAGCCAGAGATGTGTCCACCATTCCTGATGACGAAAATTATATTTTGGATTCAAGCCATGATATATCACATATCTTATTAAACCTACAACTTGTACGTAGGCATAATTTAAAAAAAAATGAATTTAGAAATATAAAAATAGAACTATTGGCTACCGTATTTTCTCTGATAAAAACCTGGTCTCTAACAAAGGCTTCCGTCTAAAAACGCAGAAAAATCAAGATAAGAGATGCTGGAATGGTTCCTTCTTAATTTTCAGCGGTCTACGGTGGAGTTAAGTAAGGAATTTAGAAATTCAGTTCGAATCTGTGGCCTCCCTGATTCAAACTTCTTTTCAATTGCGTATAAAATGCCTCACTTTAATGAACGCAGCATAAATTTTTGAAAAAGTATAATTGAGTTTAATTTAATTTTCATTTGACGGCTGAAGCCAGTTAAGCTCTGCTTCACTTGGGTCGTAAAGGATTTTCTTACATATCATATTGTAATTTTAGTTAATTGAAGTATATAAATAAAGTTGAGTCAAAGATGGCACAATTCACCATTCCGAGCTGTCAATCAAATTCTCACCTAGTGTAGCAACTGTTGCTAGGTCGGACAAGCAGACAGAAGGACTGAATAATAGGTTGGACAAGCGTAAAGCAAAAAGATTTTAAAACTCCGAAAGGTGAATCTTGTGCCGTGTAGTCTCATATTATCATAGATAACTTCACATTAATTATAAGGGATACAGAAGACATTGATCAATGGCATCAATATAATTTGAAAAAATAACAATAAAAAAACTACACCACAGCAATGAATAACAGTACATTAAAATCAACATCGTGCCAAGCCAGGTCTATTTCATACAATATTACAGTATTTCTTCTGAAAAAGATAGCTCTGAGTACGAGGTTGTATTAAAATAAGTATACCAAGATCGAGTCTCGTCTACAGAACGAGACAAAGAATTAACCCAGAAGCAAGCAATTACACAATACGAGATATAAATATTTTATTCAGTGTGGGTAAAGATTTGAGTTTCTTTACAGGTGCTAAAAAAATAATCAAACATTGTTGTTTAAAAATATACGGAAAAATTTCTCCGCTTCAATACTTATCATCCAAAATTTACTTTCTTACCATTGTAACCTAGAAAGAAAATAACGCTATGTTAAATCCGCAATTTAAATAAACAATTAAAACAATATTTTGATGACAAATAAAATTTGGTAGAAGAGTATAACATGCTGTTTTGTTGATATATATCTTAATATCGTTGCACGCAAACCATGAATAGGAAACAAAACCATAATCCATGCATTTCACATATTAAATGTTTAACTTAAACTAATTTATTACCGCCTAAAATAAACAGAACTCTTTATTGCAGAAACGTGAGTACAAAGCTCAATGTGATTACCTGCAAAAGAAAACATGATAACAAGTGAGCAATTTAAGACCTCATTTAGGAAAAATGTAAGTGTTTTAGCGGAGATGTTGTTGATAGTCGACAGCTTTAAAAAACAAAAACTGATCGTTTGTCATTAAAGAGCCTTTAGGCCTTGCATTCTTTCAGAGCTGCATCTTTTAAATTATTGTGTAATCAGACAAACAAAGCCCTAACAATATCTGCCTAGTCACTGCCTTTCCAAAATCATTGAAAGTGTCACTGACTGTGAAAAAGTTGTTTCTATAAAGACTGTTAAAGCGAAGAAGTTCTTTCAAATCTTAAACAGTGCGAAATTCAAATAATACTTAAATAAAAAAAATAAAAAAATAAAAAAAATTTATTCATGAAAATCTGAATGGGGCTCAAGCCCCCCAAGCCCCAGTCTGCATCCGCGCCTGTAGTCAGTGTGAAGATTCATTTCAAGTGGCAAGTAAATTTCATCTTTTTAAATAATACTTGAATTGCTGTATTTTAAACAAACGGAAACATTCACGATTTCCGCTGCTGCATTTTTGTTTATGATCAATGAGGTCTAAAATTACTCCTTAATTATCAGACTATCTTATGCTTTTAATCACAATGAGTGTTGTATTCTTACGTTTGCCAGAGGGTTGCAAAACCAATTTAAGATTTTTTTAGGACACCCGGTATCTCTGTTATATCTTAATTTTACTATATATTTTCAACAGCGTCATATGATAGCTTAAATACATAAATAAATAAATAACTAAATGATCAATCAAAACTTACAAGATTTCCAAACCACTGATGTGCCGTTTCATGCCCTGAAAACAAATAAATTATAATTGTTTCTGGCTATCACCACCCAAAAAAGATTTTCCAACAGTTCCAAAACACTTTTTTTCCTAAGTCAAGAGTTTACTTTTTAAATATAAAACGAAAAACGCTCCAAAAATATTTGAAGTTGATTCTTTTATCCGCAAAGGAGAATTTTGTATTTAATTCGTTAGCTGGTTTGTTTACATTTTGAAAATATATCCAATCAATTCCAAGTATTTATGATCATGGGATAAAATGTATGTGCTGTGATTGGTCAATCTCAAAATATAAACAAACTTTCAGCTGGATCAAATAGAAAACTCTCCAAAACTCTATTTTGAAAAATTAACCCACCAACAACAAGTGCAACCCATTGCTTCATTGCTGCAGATGACTGTTTAGGATCAACAAGAAGTGCAGTTTCCCTACGAGAAGCACAAAATAAACATATCAAAATAATAAACATCAATTTTTATATTTAGAGCATGCGCTGTTCTTTCAACCGATGATTAAAAGAAACTTAAAGACTTGATTACAAAACTTTCTACCAAAAGGTTTTTACCGATGATTACTGAAAATTTCTACCGGTTCTATGTACAAAAATATATTTTGCAACAATTTGTTTTCCCATTTTTCATACGATTTTCTTTTTAACTTTTCTCAAAAACAATAAAAACAAGTGTCTGCAAAGACTCCACAGAGTTTCCAAGTGTCTGCAAAGACTCCACAAAGTGCTCTCTCTCTCAGAATTTCCAGCTGTTTCTAAAAACACTTTAAGCAAAATTTGGAAAAAATAACTTACAACCAATGTATAAACTGGATAGCTTAATTTAAGCTAAAACACTTTTCTCTAAGTTCGCCTTTTCTCTTCACAAACCTGCAGACCAGCAAACCTTTAATATTTTTTTGGAGTCACCTGGTATTAGTTTCAGAAAGAATGATCATATATGTAAAAAGTATTATGGTTGTTGAATTTCAGTGGAAAATATATACATGTACCTGGTGACCCAAAAACTGTTTGCAGAGATGTAGCTTAAAATCTGTAAGGCTACAAATTTAAAATTGTGCTCAAAATGAGCTGCGAAGAGCAAACGTAGAGTTTGGGATATTATCCAATCATCTGCGTCCAGGCTTACCTGGCCAAAACGTGAACTTAATAATGCCCTAATCTGTAAGCTTCCATATAACTTTGAAAAAAAAATCGTTTACCTGCAGTCAAAAACAACCTGCATGCTTTAATGGTGATTTCTAAGTTTATGAATTTAAAAAGATTCCCTCGCCAAACCACCATGTCGTTAATAGAGCAACCAGGGTGTTTTAATGTCAAAATTTTCACTAGAAATGAAAGATGTTCCTTCAAATTGACTTAAAAGCTTACCAACGAAGGCAATTTTAATTTTCAGTTCGGAACAGGTAAAAGTAATAAGATGAAGGATGACTGGATGATATCCTAAACTCTTCAGCTTTTTAGGGATTAAGCAGATTTTTAGCCTCATGAGTTTCCAGCTACAGCCCTGCAAACGGGGATGGTTTCTTTCAAGTCACCCGGTATATGAGTTTTTTAACCCGGTATATGTGTAATATTTTTTTAACCCGGTAAATGTGTAATATTTGAGTTAAAAATATTTACCTGTATGTAACTAATCCCCAGTTTTCCATTGCACCTAAAAAGAAAACCTGATTGTTTCAACGACAAAAACACTACGGTACTCGATATATAAACGAAAAAAATATTTAAGAAACAAAAACATAATATGAAACGACCATTACTGGCAATAGTATTGGCAACATTATTAGGTCATAATACTGGCAATCATATTATTGACTACGCACCTGCAGCAAAGTCTGGAATTGCAATGAGGTCCATCTTTGGAAGTGGATAGCCAATACCAAAATAATCTTTGTAAAATGGCAAAGTTTTTACAGCCACCTGAAAATAAAAAAATTATTAAATTGACATTTTTGTTCACTTTTTATCTTTTTACTTATTTTCTTTTATTTTTAACCACAAACCTCTAAGGGGACCA
>JAYJMH010071346.1:0-11089 GCA_036873815.1 Phacellophora camtschatica | reverse complement strand
CTGTTAAATCTATGTTAAGTTCTTTTAAATCTTTCTTAGTTTGTTTATACCAACACTCTCTTAAATTAAGTCTTTTTCGTTCTTTATACACTTGTTTAGTTAATCTTGTTTATTTCATGTTCAATATTTTATGCAAATACACTAGTCTTTTTTCTTTTATCCTATATTTCATTGGTTTTAGTCCACATTCATATATCCTGCCTTGTTAAGGAGTTTAAGCTGGAAGTGAATTAACAATTGTTAAGGCGTCTTTTTGTATATTTTCAAGTTCCTTGCTTTCTAGATATTTTTGACCAAGTTTCGCATCCATACAATATTTTAGGCATAAGTATGCTTTCAATTAGTTTAATTCTTATTTCTATGCTTTTTGCCTTAAATGGTGTTTGATTTACTAGGAATATAATTTCATTAATTACTGCCTGTGCAGAATTTCTTCTATTGGTTATATTTTTATCCATCAAATTGTAACTATCTTTTAAATCTCCAAGGTATTTATCTGTTTATACATCTCTTATTATTTCAGTATTCAACATTAGCTGCTTTTTTTGTTTAGTTTGTTTTTTCCTGGTAAACTTCATATGCATAATTTCACTTTTACCTAAATTAAAATTTAGTAGGTTTTGTTTTTGAAATTCTTCTGCAATATTATGCATATCTTGCATTTTCTCTACAGAAATAGATGCTAATAATAGATGCTTGACCTCTCAACTAACCACCAAAACAGAAAGTTTATCGAAATAATATAAATTCACTGAGCTACGAGCGTTCTGTTTTTTTTTCGGTCACCCGGTACTATATTGCTCCCAGATCTAACATATCGCCAGCAAAAAGACTCTAACTCAAAAAGACCCAGTTAAAAGTATTTAGTCACATCGGACAAAAAGTTCCAGAAATAATTCACAACCGCTATTATTCTCGGTAACAGCTTTTAATGATTTAAGTATCAAGAAAATATAAATCAGAAAATTTAGACTATCTTCACCATCATAAAAATGTTTCTCCAACAATTTTCAGCAAGGTACATTTTATCATCATTTATTTTGTTATGAATTATTGGCAAAATCTTGTCTGCTTCAAGAAAAATAAATTACCCTTCCTCAAGAGAATGGACTGCAAATGCTAAGATATCCGCAGCTCCTCCTGTGCCTTCAACAATTATTACAGTGCCAGAATTAATTTCGCTTATTCTTTCCTTGACAGTCTCAAATTCCTGTGGTCCGCCATTAACCAAAATATTGACTACTGGAACTGGAGTTTTACCTAGAAGCAGAACAGAATAAGTATGGTGTAATCATCTGTTGTGGATGTGTGAATGTGTGAATGTGTGTGATTTTGAATCTGATTGTGGATGTTGTGTGGGCATTTTACATTAACCAGAATCTGGGACCATTGATACCATTGGAACCCTTAAGTACTAAATATTAAAAAAAACCTTCATACCGGTGAATTATTACCACGCTGGACTCTCAGCACCAGGAAGGGAATTTCAATCCCATTGAGGTGCTGACAGTCCAGCATTCTGGTTTGAGCTGTATTGATATTCTATGACAAGGAAGGGGGAACTGTTTTACCGTTTTACAACAAGCCTTGCGTTTATAATGATAGCAAAATCAACTATAATTTGAATACTAAAATTCAATGTTACAAAGTTAAACATAAAGTTAAACAAAGGTAAACAAAGCTGTATTTTTCATGGATTTTTCATTTGCATTTTGCTTTTAATCTTTCAATCTTCAATCTTCCCGGTTATTTTAATTTAGCGTCCGGTATTTGCTTGGATTTGGAAGAATAACAATAATCTGGAGACGAGATTACCCACATGTGCCCTCTAAGATCCCTGGTGAAATAGATGGATATCGAGATTACGACAACGCTTCTTAGATAAAGCCACAATTTGTACCCCGCCGACGCTCCATACAGAACCCCTGACGAATATCTAGATACGTAATGTGTTTTTGCACTTCTTTTTACAAACGTTCTGAGAGATGAAGAGCACATATCGCTCCCATGATAGGTCACGCCATTTAATTTGTTCTTTGGCATTCAAACAACTTTTAAATGATCCGTTGGAATTCAACAAACATGATTTCATAGAAATTATGACTTTCTAGGTGACCCTAAAACTTAAATAAATAAATGTAAGTAATGCTTTCGTTCATTCAGTGTGTTTGTTTAAAATTATAATGGTAATGAATAAAAAATCACATTTTCACAGATTTTGAAGCAAGACGCAGGAAGCATGTATAACAACTGCGAGAAAAATCTTCATGTGGCAAACGAACGGCATTTTTTGCAAATATGTAATGGAGTTAGTTAAATGTTATTGAAATAAATAGTTCATTGCATCACAAAATACAGTGCTTCGTAATAATTTCAAGAATGTTATGTTATTCGAATTTTATCAAATTTACAATGCCAGCGTTCCCAAAAACTCTTAGATAAATAATCAAATGAAAAAGACTAGCAAAATTTTAGCGACTTTTGGACGACTTTTACCAGCCCTTATAAAGGCATTTTGAAAGTAAATATCAAACATTATAAAATCTTAACCTTATACTGTGAATCATGATAATTGAAAATCTAATACAGTTCTTCACACCACAATCAAAATCGTAAAAATCGCACTAGGACATTTCCGAGAATCGATACCCATCGGATACCCATCCATAGTACCCAAAATATAAAAAGTAACCCCCTTGAGTAAATGGAAAATTTCATTTGGCTAGTTTTCATTTGCATTGTATGCATTTAGGTCGGTTGCTTGTATATATTTAATATGTATCTAGGTTAGTAACTAAAATAGTAGTGTGATCGGCAGCGAATTAAATAACAGCACCAAAAATGATTTGTTCCATCGATTATATCATTTATAATGGACATGGTAACTCACCATCAGTATTCATCTCCTTCGCATCAAAATGCTTCTTCGCAATTTCCTTCTCAAATTTTGTTCGAAATTGCAAAAACCTTTGCTGATCCTTCTTGTCGTTGACAATTAGAAGATGCGTTAGATTTTCATCCAAAGTATACTTCTTTCTCGGTTCTTTCGAGCAGTAAAATTTCTGGTCATTAATTTTGAAATGTGTGTGATTGTTAGGCGTCTCCTGTGCAAGAGAGCAATAATTCTAAATTTACGTCCAGAAAAATAAATGCATAAACAAGGAAACCAAAGAAATGTCGCTCCGTTTGAAGAGCTACAGTACAAGAAGTGTTGGTGTTTGAACTACATGTTTTGAATGGATACGTGCGAAAAGCCAACTTATTGTAAAGTCAAAATTATCCAACGATTCAAGACTTGGAGTCGATTAGAGGAAATCGCCATGTATTCCAGTCCATGAATAAAAAACTAAAAGAATCTGCTTTCGTGAAATCCACTTGGTAGCTGTGAATTTGTAATTATTCAGCAAAATTATTCAGCAGAATTTGTAATTATTCAGTCTTTGTAATAATGCATTAGAAAAATTTTCATGATAAGCCTATCCCATCATGCTTTAGCAGAAAAAAAATTACTCTCGGTTTAACATGTATTTCGCACGTAATTCTATTCTCTATTTGTAGTTTAAAAGCCAACACATCCTGCATAACTACGATGATGGTAAGAAGTCTACTAAAGTCCTTCAAGTGGACGGACATTTTTTGGTCCACTGGTGTACAAATTTTACATTTCATTCGTACATTTTCCACTGCAATGTCCAATTGCTTGTCAAAAATATATAGTGAAAGGATAGTCATGAGGAAAACGTCTTCTAATGACTGTGGTGAAAGCACAATATGCATGAAAACATTCCAGGGACATTTTTATACTATAGATCTCCAGTAATCTTACTTTTAGAAATATTCTTTGAGACAAATCAATCTAAAGAAATTTAGAAATCTTCATAAAATAATTAATTCTGCAGTACACTAGTAAGAAAACGTATTGCGCAGGGGCACCAAAAATGGCGTCCAAAAAGTCAGAAACAAAATTGACAAAATTTTAATGGCAAAATAGCAAACAAGCAGCTGGGCCTTATCAGAATTTACGTAAATTCATTGCTGTTTCAATGAAATACAAAGTAATTTATTCATTGATAACATTTTGTTAACTTTGAGACAGCACTGGTTTCACTTTGAAGCAAAAATTTAATAGGGATAAGAGATAATGTAGAGAAAAAATATCAAGGTTTTGGCACAAAGATCTCAAAATTTACCAAAGAAATGTTTTTTATATTGATGAACGTTTTGCTAAATAATTATTTTCCACCAAAGAGAATGCGCAAGGTCAAAGCGAAGTCGGCCATTTGAATTAGGTGAATTTCAAATTTTGATTTTTTTTGCAAAACAAATTTATCATTTAAATAGTTTTGGTAAGTTGAACAGACTGATTTAACTTACAGATTCAAATAAAATAGTAAATATTACATTAATTGAAATTAATGTGAATTAAATATCTCCTTCGCAGAGTAACAAGAGCTAAAGTTTCTGCAAAGCAGGCTTGGTGGAAGAACAAACTGTTATTTACAAGAAATACCCGCAAATAAGACATTCCTTTTAATTTTGCCTATTGTTTAAAAACGATAAACCATATTTTTCTATTGTTTTCTCAAAATTTTATTGTCTAAGTTTTTTTTATTTCGTTTCTTATTTGCGGGTACATACTGTACCTCAAATAGTTTGTTTCAATTTGACCTTTTAAAGTCTTTAAATCCTCAGCAAATATTTTATCAAACTAAAACAATTTTAGAGAATCTTCATTTCATAAACATGGAAATTTGAGATCTTTAAGGAAAAAACCTTATACTTTTTCGCTATATTATATATATCTTACCTGTCAAATTTTTTGCTTCAGATCGAAACTGGTGCTGTCTCGAAGTTAACAAACTTTTTCATGAATAGACTTAAATATAGCATTTTATATTTCATTTGAATGAAACGCTAATGCATTGATAAAGTTTTTACATTAATCAAAACATGGGCTGGAATGAATTGAGGGCATTTTATGTTTTTCTCGTTGGTAAAACTCGGTTGAAAAGCCGAGTTACTTTATAGTCCTCTGTTCTATTGACAAAACGAAAACTTGTTTTATTGGAAAAATTTGTCACCTTGGTCAGCACATCACCGAAAAATTAGTTAACTTTTTATTTTATAGCTCATCAAACACTTAAATTTCTTTGACACACCAGGTATTAACTAGTCTGGTGGCATTTGATATTAAAATTGGCCTTTTCAGCTGGCTGCCAGTTCTTCTCGAGGCCCCAATCACAGAACTGCATTGGGGTCCAACGACAATTTTGTCGTCCGTGATTGGATTATTTTCATTACTTTGACCACTAGACAATTTTTGATTTGCTGTCTGCAATTGCACTTGAATCCAGTGCCCAATTTAGGTTTTGAATTTTTTGAGAACCAATTTTGTCAAAATGATTTGGACGATTGCAGTACATCTAGGTACCTACCTCACATGTGTATCCATCTTCATTTTTCAAAATCGATAATTTGCTTATTCCAATGTACGGTACATTTTCAAGATCCTTTTTTTCTGATGCAAGTTTTAATACGTCAGTAACAAACTTGACTGAATTTCCACTGACGCCATCAGTAATGACCCAAGCTCGTACAGTCTCGGCCATTTTTGCAAAACTTTTTGCCAATCGTTCTTTAGTTCGCAAAGAAGGGCTTGAAAGCAGATTTCCACCCATTATGGAAATAAGCATGGTGGGATATTTTAAGCCACATGATTCGTGGAGAAACTTTACACCCATGCCTTCGTCATCTGGATTTATCACTTTGAACTGCAAGTAAAAAATTAGTTATCATCTAAGTTAATAGCAGCCGAATATATTTAGCAAATGAATTCAAAAAGATATATTATAGTTCTTTTTAAAAACCAATACTAAACAAATAATTTCCAAGATCTTTCCTATGGACAAGTGCAGTTTAACGGGTGGTGGACACATAGCACCCCGTTCACACGGCAACACAATTGTTCCGTTCAATAATCTCCCCACCAAAATGAAAAAAAAAGATCCTAATTCTCATGTCGCTAATAATGTACTTTATCAATTTCTTTTTGAGAATAATTCCTTTCTCAGGAAAATTTCGTTGAATCAGACTCTACATACTTTCAACTTTCGATGTATTGAAATATAAGTTTGCTAAGCGAAATCACTTTTCTTGGTTTTCTCAGCCACGTTAACGCATGCGTTCATTGCAGATTTAGCATCGTTCCGTTTTTTGGACCAGTTCTGGCTGTTCACACGGAACGAAACGGAACGCAATCGTTCCGTTCCACTTTTCGGATCACTTTTTTCACCGTTCTCACTTTCAACGAAACGGAACGAAACGGAACGATTTGAAGCGTTGCCGTGTGAACACAACCCCTTATCGTTCCATTTTTTGGGACGAAACGGAACGGAGCAAAAAAAATATTGGTTTTACAGGCTACACAAACGTTCTTATGCAAAATGTCGTAGCAGCTGGAGAAGAAATTTCTTTCTGAGATCTTCGCATGTTTTGGACGACTTTTGAGGAAACTGCTGTGTTGGATATTTTGTGGATTCTTTCAAGTTAGGGGGGGGGGGGCAGATCTGGCCGCAGACTTGCAATTTTTGTGTCTTGTGTTTCATCTCTCTTATGCGCCGACAAATTTTTCGAAGACTGTCTTTGAAAAACAAAAACAAAAATCTCTCGTTTTCGCTGATCGAACACAAATTTTTTTGTGTTACACAAGTCTGAATGAGTTATTGACCAATCGTGAGACTGGGAATTGTCACGTGAAAAAATATGCGGGAGAAAGATCTGTGCAGTGGCCTGTGGCGCGAAAAGTAAGCTTTCCATCCCACAACCCACAACGACAACAAACATGGCCACTGAAATGGAAGAGCAAACAGATGAACTGCTATGGACGGCTGACAAGGAAAGTCAATTGGTTGATATATGGCAGGATGGTCAGTATGGCATATTCCCTTTTGTCAGCATTATCGTGTTCTTGGACCTTTGAAAATTTAGAAGAAATTCTCAATATTATATACAATAATTTATCGCTTCGCGGCATTTTTCAAATATGCTACACATGAACCTCGGTTTCAAAATGAACTTGCGTGCGCATAAAAAAGATTTGTTCTCTATGCTGCTTGAGATTAGTTAGAACAATTTTCTGGTTTTCGTTTTTTGCCCTCGTTTTCAAAGCTTCACGCTGCTCGATGTAGCAGTTATCAGATCTGGCAGAGCAAATCGAGACTCGGGCAACAAGTCTAGGAATCTGATATATCAATCTGGTACCTTGACGTCATTTTGGACTAAGAGGCCTGGGCTAAATAGAAGGAACAAATTGCCAATATTATATAGAAAGTAAGGTTGCCACCCTTAATTTCCCATACTACATGGCTAAAGACTAATAAAAATGTTTAGAAAAGGAAACACTTATCACGTGATTATGAAACACAAAAATATCTGGTGTGCGCCGACCTCAAGCACAAATATTGTTTGTGTTTTTAAACAAAAATCTTTCGTGTGAGTAGGCCCGAACACAAATGTTACTGTGTTTGAAACACAAAGATATCTCGTCTGCGGTCAGCTTCACGTAAACAATCAAACGTTGAATTCCACAATCGATCGATGAATCAGCCAATGAAAAGATAATTGAAGCAATGTAAGGTTGAAACATTTCACGTCGGAACGCACTCCAAACCACTCCTGTACAGCAGGGACATGTGTAAAACGAGCATTGGAGAACGTTGCTTTTTTATCCAATTGTTAACTTAGCAATTACATAATTTGTGTCAAATCCAACAATACAAATAATTGTGTTAAATACTACAAATTGATTGACTTTAGCTATATAAAACAATAACGTAAGTGGAAACTGCAATTACTTCCTCTCATTTATAATTTTACAAAACTATTGTAAAGTCATGAACTCACCTCAGCTGTTTTGCCGTTTTCCCATTCTATTTTGCCGAGTCTTTGATTCATGGATTCAAATGGATTATTGGATTCTCGAAGAACGAAATCTACGGATTCTTGAGAATTCGAAGGCCTAAAAAAGTTTAGATGTACATAAATATACATGTGCTTACAAGTGTAATTTCATTATATTTTTGAACAGAACTTCTTTGTAAATATCTCAGACTTTATGCGAAGGCAGATCGATGCATCAAAAAATGTTTAGAAGTACAGCACTTTGTTCGGTTTTCCTTCAGTTGTTTTGCATTTTTTTAATTTACTGCGAGATGATTGGCCGCCATTTTAAAAGTTTACTGATTTTGTGATAATATCAATTTTACTTCAAAGAACTCACCCAGAGTCCGCTTTCGTTTCATGTCCCTGTTAAGAAAATAATCTCGTTTTAGGAAATTAAACATCATGAAACATCATGATCATGAAACAACAAGTAGAGTATTTGCAAATAATAATATATATATATATATACAAATGCTCCAAACATTTGAATTGATTCAAGAAGTAATAAAGTATATGTCAATAGAAACGTTTGTCAATAATTAGTGACTATTTATTTTGTTGTTTCATTGTAATCGAACAACCATGCAGGGCCGGTTCGAGGACTTCTCTTGATTAGGGAATCTTATCTAATTGTACTGGTAAGAATTATGCCATAATATTTTTTGAAGAAATATCAAATATTGAGACCAGAATGACCATGAATTGACAATAAAATCCATCATTTAAAAAACTTGTTTTATCACACCTGAAAATAAAGAAGTAAAACAAAGTAATCAACGGTGACAAACGGTAGTTAACCCAACACTATTTCATAAAACTGCAATGTCACAGACATGCTTTTTAGCAGCTTCTGGTCAAAAGATTCCTCGCACAAACACTGAGCTCCGCAAGAAGATTGCCGTTGGAAATTTTACGGTCAATGGATAATCAAGACCTTCTATTTGCTCATCACTGATGTTAGTTTAAGATGGTAATGAAGAAGTTAAAGAATTAATGTCTCTTATGACCAAAATGACTCTTTTCAGAATATTTTACAATTTTTATTCATTCGGTCAAGCACTGAAAACGTCTCATTGAGTAAAAACAAGCAAAAAAGCCCCGGGTACAAGTATGGGTACAAGTATGGGTACAAGTATGTGCCGCCGATATGGATTGGTTCGAAGACAGTAAGCTCTCTAAAGATGGGTAAGATTTTTAGGAAAAATGCCTTAATGTCCGGATATGTTATTTAACATTTCCCTAATGTTGGGTCGTATGGAATGAAACACAACATTAATTTTGGGTATACAAGAAAATTTGAACGTTAAAGATGGGTGGGTTGATAATATCTCAACAGCACACTCGCGTCAACCGTGGGACATGCGCCTTGCAATGATGGATTATGAATCTCAAATTACCCAGGCTAAACATGAAAAGAATCTCTTCATTTGTTTTAAAGTGCAATGACTTGATCTTGGGTGTTCTTGTTAGAATCAGGTCTTCTTGAGCAATGAGCAGGGGCGCAAATGAATGGTGTGGGGTTTGACACACCCGAATGCTTCAACAAGTCGGCCCTGGTTGATATTTGAAAAGGGTAAAGTCAGTCCCAATCCGACTCTGTTTAAAGTTAGATTGTCTTCACTACTCCTGTTTCAGTGGTATTTTTTCTGTGAACAGAAGATCTTAGAAAAAATTTAGAAGCAACATGAAGCTTTCTGGGCTGTATTGTTAACTTATTATATGGCATATGGCGTTACAAATTGCGGCTTCTTAGGCCGGCAATGAAGAGAGTTGATTGGTTCTTTATCGGTCCATAAAAGAGAACTTCGTGCAAGGGTGCCAGGGAGGCAAATGTCATAGAGGAGAGGTGAACCTTTTGCAGGGAGGTGAGATTTATGCTTTGTTCAGTCGGATCTCTTTTGGTTGAATCATTTTGATTGAAAAGGTTCTTCATAGCTGAATCATTTCTATTGACAAGAGTCTTCGTAGTTGAGTCATTTTGATTGACGAGGATCTTCGTAGTTGAGTCATTTTGATTGACAAGGGTCTTCGTAGTTCAGTCACTTTGATTGACAAGGGTCTTCGTATTTCAGTCACTTTGATTGACAAAGAGTCTTCGTAGTTGAGTCACTTTGATTGACAAGGGTCTTCGTAATCGAGTCATTTTGATTGACAAGGATCTTCGTAGTTGAGTCCTTTGATTGACAAGGTTCTTCCTAGCTCAGTCACTTTGATTGACAAGGACCTTCTTAGTGGAGTCACTAGGCATTTTTGAAATCTACGACCCAGAAAACTTGGGGTTTACGTAATATAATTGTCGTATCACCGTGGGGATAAAGTGGAATTTGGGAAAATATGTTTCATGACGTCATTATAATAGCTGCAATTGTACTTGGTATGTCCAAATTTGTGATGGTTGTGGCTCGAGGAGATGGTCAGCTTTTACAATTAATTGTTATTGTTACAAAGGGACAAAGGAGTTCCTCAAACCACCATGATATATGCCCTGTTCACATTACACAAACTAACCTAGGTTCGCCCTGGGTTAAGAATTATTGTGCTGTGATGATGAGAAAAAACATTCTAGTTTTCTAGTTCCTTACTAGTTTTTCTTCGTAGTTTACGTAAATGACAAAAGAATGGAATCAGGTTTTTGTAGAATGCTAGGTAAGCTTATTCATGCCTTTGGGTTTTGAGCTTCATATTTATGTGTCTTTTATTTTCAATTCTTTCTTTAGAAATTAGTTTCGATATTTTGTTCGTATATTTAAATATATTGCCTTGTTTAGTTTAGTTTTAGTTTTAGTTTTAGTTTCAGTTTAGTTTCAGTTTATAATTTTAAAATTCCATACTGCATACAAATATACTTTAACGCAGCAAAATTAAAATTTGAAATAAAGTTATATGTAAAAATAATACTATATCGCAAAATAAATTAATTTGTATATAGTGGATTTTCTTTAAGGAAGAACTCTCAAAGTAGTCAATGAACTAACGAGAAGAAAGCTTCCCCTTTCATAACATTATATATTATTTAATAGAAATGATTCAAGTTTGCAGTCATTAAGTGGATAATTGAATTGGAAATATAATTAATATATTATATATTACAAGGTAATGAGTTCTAAGATTTGAAAATGAGTTCTAAGATTTCTTTTAAATGAATATT
>JAYJMH010071335.1:0-11089 GCA_036873815.1 Phacellophora camtschatica | reverse complement strand
CCAAATTCTTTTTCAGTAAAATAAAAACATACAGCAAACTTTATATACATACTTGTAAAAACTATACAACAAGCATTCAAAACATCAAATCAATAGTTAGAATTTCACTCATAACACAGTGTTTTTGTTAACTTTCAAACATCTTCAAATATCTTCGTCATCAACATATTGGATACATGCATTATTGGATAGATGCAGACGATTTTATGCCAACTGTCTATTGAGTTACATAATTTTATCAGATAAATTTTCACATCCTCTAAATTAGCAGATTTTTAATAAGCCTAACTGGTTGTTTCCTTGCAAGGTCATGAAGTGCCGGAAAACAATTTTTTTACTCATTCTGTATAATTCTTATCACAGCTAAAACAACTGCAGTTGCTGTGATGTACATCTTAGCAATGATCACAACACTGGTGGCATTTATATTTGTGACCGTGTACTGCATAACAGACAAGTACTATTTTCCTGTGACGAGATCTGCTGTTCTATTTATTATTGCAGGTATGGTATAGAATTATTTTGTATTTGTAAGTTTTTTTCTCATTGTTTCATTTCATATGACAATCCAAATAATGTTCGCATAACTTTATTTTTAAGAAATTTCTTGTCATTTTAAAAAACATCACGAGTGACAGACTCTTCTGCCTAAATGGACACACTCCCACCTCCTTAATAAGTTTGCAAAAAATTCCAGTGATTGAAAATTCTGTCGAAAAATTGCTAGAATACCATGAAAATTTTCCTCAAATTTTGCTGTTCCGCAAACCCTGGTGACCCCCACATAATCATGCAGATATATTTTTATCAATGGCAATTTTTCTTTTTCACAAATTTCAGCTGTCTTTGTTATTATCGGACTTTCAATTTACACCCATGCATACCTGAGAAAGAATGTGCAATTCTCATGGTCTTATGGTGCAGGATGGTCGTCTGCTGCAATGTACATCATAAGCATGATTCTCATACTGGCTGACAAGTAAGGAACGTGATGCGATATGTGTTATACGAAGAAGAGAAAAATAGACATTTTCGCTTGGTGAAATGAAGGAAGAAGGGTATTCAACTTATAAAGTAGGGTGATTAGCACTAGTGATGTTTATGAGGTTCTTCAGAATCTATAAAAGTAAAATCTTATGATGTTGAGTGCATTTTCGAATACCAAAACAACAGCATAAGTAGTTTTTCACAAGTTAAAAATGCAGATAAATGGTATTACAATTTTGCATTGTTTTGTAGAAATCGGAATATTATCAGCGATATTGGAAGAGGGGACGTGGTAGTATCTGCCCCTTTTTCAAGGGGTCAGAGCTTGGGCAGAAGTAGCTTTTTTGATGAATATAATGACATTTTTCATGAAAATTTTATTACTATGAAATATATTATCTTTGGTGTGTATGTATTGTCTTTGGTGAATGTTTGGGCTGATTTCCAGCAAAAGTGATGTTTCCAGTCTACGAAATTGCCACTATACTATATTTAAAGGATCTCTTTTAGCCATGGCCCTTCGCAAGCCTGCGTTGCTTTGTAAAATAAACTATTATTAACCGTGACAACGAATTTCTCGACTATCGACAGTTGTTTACTTCTGCGCATTTTGTAATACGCCTTAGGCCCTAATACGATTATGATAATTCAAGCTGATTTCAACATCTAACTCATTTATTTTCATGGACCACGAAAATGGCCGCCACACGCCAAGATACTTGCGAAATGCATGCTGGTTGCGAATGACCCTTTAATGGTCACTGTTGTGAATACACTCACGGTTGCATTCCGAATTTGCCGCAATGGCCCACAATCAAAACTTTTGCCCAAGCATCCGTCAGCGGAAGTCTGAATCCCCAAAGCCCGATTATACTTTTGGCATCGCTGAAACTAATGCCAACTTGTAAGACAACAATCTCAAGTTGTGAGATAATCATCTTTAATCAATGATCAGGAGCGGATCAAGAGATTCGAATGAGGGGTCTTGGGGCAATAATTTTTTTTGCCGATTCCTCGCAGCATTTATGGAAATTTGACGTGTGCTTAAGCATTCTGCGCACCCGTTTGGATCCGTCCCTAATGATTCAACCGTACTTTTTTAGTTGACTTTTCCTTTTTATGCGTGACGGTGTGTAAAATATGTAGTTTTTGTAGATAGAGACTTTGATGGAAAGTCAACGCAGACATAGCTATAAGCTTCAAGGATATCTCACTATTTCAACTTAGACAATAGAATTCAAAGTACAGTCGACTCTGGTTATAGTCACTCCGCTGATAGTCATACTCCGGTTGTTATCACATTACCATGTTTTCCATATCCACCTCTGGTGAAACAAACTCTTATAAATGAACTCTGCTCAAAGTCACACACATCCCAAAGTCACATTTAGCTTATAGTCACATTTTTCTTGAAAATGTTTTGTGTGACTGTAACGTGACTCGACTGTAGCTTTGTTTCTGAAAATGTTTTATTGTTGATTATCTGCGCAACCATGACGATTTCTTTGCCTAAAATGCAAGAGTGCTAGAATGGGTATTTAGAGACATTGTTTTTTTCTATACATGTACCAAAAATCGGCAACGATTTGGGCAATTATTACCCACATGTGCCAATCTGTTAATAAAACTAAAACTCTATTTAGCAAAAATATACATGCACTTGTTGTGTATCGCAGAGCTCCAGTCGATTTATTTAGTAAAGGAAAATCAAATAATCCTACTGATAGTGGGATATAAGATATTTCCCCATTTTGGGCCAAATTTTCTAATATGCACATGATGAAAGAAGCATCTCCTTGCCTGGAGCTTGGAGTCTATCCATCACTTTCGTTTTTGAGCAAGATGAAATTGTGTGAAATAACTAATTCAAGCAGCAAATGTTTTTAAAGGATTTTGATCCTCAAGTTCCTTGCGAAATTGTTTTTCCAACTACTGCAGAATTCCGTGCCTATTTTAGTCAGATGAAGACGTTAAGAAAATGGCAGGGTTTTTTAATACTGCGATCTGAATCCAAAATAATTTGTCTGCTTATGATATTGATACACTCTTTTTTATAAGAACACACTATAAGAACATCGAGGCTCGAATTGTCAATATACAAGAACGAATTAAGAACATGCTCAGCCTCGGATTTCTAAAGAATTAAATACTGTATCGCGAAATTGTTTACTTCCTGTACAAATTACTTACTGCACGAACATGAGTGATACCAAAGGCGAATGTTCCCTATATAATTTTGAAGCAAAGAAGAAACTGGTCAGGTCGTAAATTAGGATACAATTACAGAAGAAACATCTGTGCAAAAATGAGAACAATTTAAGAACATTTCGAACCTCAAATTCTTTAAAGTTTATGAACATCGAGCTTCGGCAAGAATTATCTGGTTCTTAGTTATAAAAAAAGATTGTAGGGCTTACTGAAAGTTATTTGTTTGAGCTGAGCACGATTTTGATATTTATGTCACACTATTTATTACCGTCATTGTTGTAATATTGCAGCGTACAACTGATTTTTTCTTAATTTTTTTTTATTGTTGGTAGATGTAATAGACAGCATTTGCAAAAAAATGAATGATGAAGAATTTGCACCAATTTTCTTTTCATTTTTTGTGTTTGTTCTTAAATTATAAATCATTTTGTTTTGTTTCGATTTGTTCTGGTTTATACATTTGCTTTCAAATTCACTCGCCCAGGGGGGCAGTACAATCTGACAACTGACTGGGTGTCAATAATATATTTTTCAGTCTGAGTAATGTCTCTTAAAAAAATATAATTTTGGCTCGAAAAGATTTGGAACTTTATACTTTTGGTTATAATATTGAGAACATCATAGAAACTTTAACAAAAAGATGTTAAATGCTGCAAAATTGCATCATAACATGCGCCATACTATCTTATTTTTGGGTTTGCATTTTCGTTCCACTATATTTTAGGGTCAGTTCAAGACTTTATCAGACATTCCCCCCTACCCAAGTTAGATGGTACTGCCCCTTGGCTTCACTCGTGCGTTTTTTGTCACAATTGTTTTGCAAAATCATTGGATGGTTATTGTGACAGTTAAATAGTTTAATACACGTTTTTTTTTATCTAAGGAGCCTTAACTTCAAATTGATGCTGGAAGTTCCTTGATGGTTGCAAGAATTGCTGAGAATTTTTTACCCCTACGCTTCTAAAGAACCTTAAAAATACTTTTCAAGGCATGCTCTGAACATCTGCTAAGTGTTAATTCCTCCCTTTTTTGAGCTTGGAGTTCCTTATAAAGTTATGTTCCTTATATATATATTATAAATGGTTGTGATCCTTATATATTATAAATATATATATAAACGTGTACTATTTATCGGTCTAGTTATCATAACAGTGCAAAAAATCTAATAATTACCCTTGAATTTAGCCAGAGAAAACCTTTGCACTGCTCCACAACCAAGTTCAGAGATAAAGAGGTTTATTTATCTTATGTCGTCACATACAGAGTTTTCAATAAAATTGAATAATGATAAAAATCAGATATGGTATGAAGTACATTTTTGAAGCTGTTTTTATTTGCTTTGGTAGGTTTTGTCCTAAGCCAAAGTAAAAAATATGAAAATGCTAAAATTGGGTCAAAAATGACAACATCTGTGTGGAGCCAATTTCCTCCGCTTCCTGGCCATAACCCATAACCCATAACTCGTGCCTGATGCCTATGCTTCAGCTATTGTTTTATAGTTACTCGCTCTTTGCTTTTATTAGATTAATTAATTATTTATTTCATACTTATACATTATTATTAGACATGCAACTGAAAATTTTAAAAAGTTCCGTGTCACTTTTGCTGTGTTTGCCAGCAAATGAGTTAAAAAATGTTGGATATATTATAGTCATAAGAGAAACTTATGACTATGGATATATCGAGGGAAAGCCCGTAATTAGCAAGTCACAGAAAAATTTCTTTCATTCCTTGCCAAATTACGAAGACAAAGTTCCTGATGTCACAGATGCAGAAGTAAGAGAAGAAGTAAACAAACACCTTCTTCAAAAACACAATAATGCACATGAATCATCTGAGGAAATGTTCAGTCTTAAAGATGGGGTGCCCTTTGATCTTTCCTTTTTCGCCGCCACCCAGTATTAGGCCGCCGATCATGAGCGGAATAAACTTTTTTGAAAGTAGAAGATCGATTGCGTATGTCCAAGGTCAATCGCCAAATAAAGGTGTCAGAGAATATTTTTACTTCATTGACCACCAAGGACAGGTATTATTTGCACTTCTTATTGATATTATTATAAGGACAATAGAATAGTTGAACAATGGAATACAATAGTTCTTTTGTTGTGATAAACGATGAACACAAAAATGGTGTGCACAAACAACACATACAAGCGTATTTCATCTTTCAAGATTTTGATCAAATACAATATAACTAGCTGGACTAGTGCTAGTCTATTGTTTTTAAAACACAATGTTTATTTCTATTTAAATACAATGCAAATTTGAATCTATGTTCAAATGAAAAACGCTAAATTTGAAAAATTAGCCTATCAATAAATTATTTTTAAAAAAACATTTGCATTAATATACAAAATTATTTTGCAGCTTTTCTTGGATGATACCAAAATAAAGAACTTCATAACTTGTTTCAAGGGTATGTGGATGCAATTTTAACCATTTGAGCAAAATCTTTTTCTTGTTGAGGTGCCAAACTTTGTCAGTCTTTCAACTGAGTTTTCTTCTTATAGAAAAAATGAATCATCGCCTGAATGAATAACCATCTTGTTTACCATAAACTCATTCTCTTGACACTTTTGAAACATGTAAAACTTATAAAATATGTATATCTAGATTGAAGTTAAATCATACAGCTCTCACAAATTCTAAAAAATTACTGTAAACATATATATAAGTGATTCATTCAGGGTGATGATCCATTCAGGGGCAAGACCACTCAATATAATTCCTTCCATACAATTCATTATTTTTAATTTAATTTAGGTTTTTATGCATTTAAACTTTTGTAAACAAGACTGCCAAGAGAAATGATGTGCCCATTGAAAATTTAAGGTTGGGGAGGGGGGGGGGTCTTTCATTACATCTACATACATTTAAAGGATTCAAAGTATGTTTTTATTCACTCAGGCCCCTTAAATTATCAGCTGTCCCTTTTGTCCCCTTAACTAAGGTTCAAATTTTTACATTTTAAGGTATTTGTTGATGCACATGTATTTGATGCACATGTATTTGATCGTACAAGATTTGACGTTCCCTCACCCCCTGGTAAAATACCACCCATCCTGATGTTTCGAACTGCGCCACTATTTTTGTCATTTTTTTATGAGTTTCGCAAAGAACTCAAAGTATAGGTTTTTTTGTTCAAAATGTTACAATTTTCATGACACCTCAGACCCTATTTATGGGTTATCCCTTCTCATGAGTTTCTCAAGAAACAGAAAGAAATTATGCATTTCTTTATTCATATTGTCATCTTTTTCTATTCAAGTGTGAAAGTTTTCATTCTTTTCCAGAGGACACAAATTATACATTAAATTGAAATTAAAAATGTTTTTATATTAACAAGACAGACCCTATTCATGGCCGTTTTGTTTCACGAGTTTTCATAGGGCACAAGTTTCTCTAGACTATTCAAAGTGAAACACTTTTGCGTCTTTTCAGGCACATTTTTGCATACAGGGGATCCTCCATGGCTCCAACTCGCGTATCTCGCAATTGTGATAAATACGAACAATTTCATACGTCCCGTGTGACATTTCATTACTGAAATGTGTCGGGGTCGGTAGTAAACATTTAGTTTTAGTTAGTTGCATTCAAAAGAAAACTCGTGGAATGCAATGGAAGAAATACATATCTTTGATATTGTCAATTTACAACCATCAACATATCTTAAACCAACTCTAATGTACATGTCACATGCTTATTTAGAAAGTTCCACCCATTTAGCACGGGGGTATGTATAACTCACTGCAACGTTATCTCACACTCTCACAAATGTCCCTCGATCACTCGAACATTCGTTATCTCAAACTGATTCCTTTGGTCCCTTGATGGTCCAAGTACTGGAAGTATACTGTAATGTTATGTTTCCAGATACAAATTATTTACCACTACCGATACCTGTAACGGAACTGTCTAGAAAAGTGTTGCTTTGTCGAATTGGTCATCGCCCTGAACAAGTTACTTACTTTACAACAGTGTTTTTCAATTTATTGAGAGCTTAAACTCAAATCTAGATGAACGTATTATGAGTTTACTTGTTTCAAGAGCATCCGAGTGAATGGACTAATGATGAACAAGAAGGCGATCTATTCAGGGCGACCATCTATCCAGGGAGATCATCCATCCATCCAGGGCGACCATCCATCCATCCAGGGCGATCATCCATCCTCCCAGGGCGATCATCCATTCAGGGCGATACCACTCTACACTTAATAACTCAATTGATTTCTTTGTTTGTTTTTTTTTTGCAGATAAGCAATTTCTGGAATTCTTCTTCAAACGGTTAAAAATTAACAATACTGGCATGTTCCTAACTGATTTTCCATACGTATCGCCGTGTGGAAAGGAATTAAACTATGTGCGGTGCGAAGATAGGCCTGTTGTATTTGACCAGATAATCGAAGAGGAAGAAAGAACTTTAGATACTACTGCATCACACAATAGGACGTGGTATTTAACACTGAATGGCGTTGGACCAAAAATTAAGTTTGATTTCCAACCACATAAACTGTGTATGCTGCCAGAAAGTGGTCGTGTGTATCACCCAGCCCCTGACAAAATAGGGGGTGTGGGGCTAGTCAAGTCAAGTCTTGCTATCGAGATCAGTCGTACATTTGTTTATAAAACTGGTGATTCAGATGTGGATCCTCCTTCTCATTTTATTTGGAATGAAGTTGAACATAAACTTGATAATGAATTATTGAAACTTTTAGAACGAAATGACAATTGAGCAAATTGAAATTTAATTTCAATAAACTCTCTATATTTTACTGTTAAACAGTAAGTAAAAAGTAGAAATTGATTTTTCCGTCTTTCAGGATTTTGTTGACATATTTTGAATTTAGAATTTGTTTACACCACGCTTTCCTGTAAATGCTATAAAATTAAATATATAATTTTGCATACAATTAACATTATATTTGGCAGGAATTTTCGACAAATGGAAACTTGTAAGTTCTTTTGATCAATGATCAGCAACGTAATGAGTTTGCAGTGAGACGCAAATTACCGTAAAACGCAAATGATCGTAAGACGGAAATTCAATCCGATTTTATTCATAGTATGCTGAAATTACAATATTAAACTAAACTAGTTGCAAACTATTCAACTTAAGGGAAACAGAGCTTATTTTGCTGGGGCCGATAACTAAGGTCTGCAAAAATAACAAAGATATAACAATAACAGTAAAAATCATGCAAAAGTACAAGAAATTGGTATATGCAATGATTATACAATTAAATGACCAACTAAGAGGCTTAGGTTTGATACACAATTCAGTTTGAATCACTCTCTGTTTTAATATTTTGATATTGTTTATCGTTTTAATGTAGATGAGAAAGTTTTTTCTCGTTTTAATTTATATAGCTTATTTATTGGCTGGTATTTATTGCCGTCACCACAGAATTTCTAATTTTCCTTCCATGAATCAAAGGATTTGTCAATGGCTCCGTTTCAAAGTCTTCTCCTTGGTGTGTCAATGGTCAATTGTTTAAGCTGGTCAATGGCAGTGGTCAATGGTCAATCGTATTTTCCAAAGAGATTTTCTGAACGAGGTTTTAATAAGACAAGCAATGCGTTCAAAGAAACCTCCCGACCATTGAGATATTAAGCCTATATTTACAGATTGTTAGATCTGAATTTGGTCATCAGCTATCATTGATTTCAGCCACTTTGCTGTGAATTGAAATTGGAAATTGGAAATTTGAAAGGTATTCGCATTGTTTGACACTATCATCTGTGGAACTCTTCCAACTTTTTTTTCTGCTGTTTTCACAATCATAGCTTCAGCACATTCTAAATGAATTGCTCTGGTGGTTGCACATAGACAAATAGAGTGATAGATGCCTCAAATTCTTTCTTACTTAATTACCTTGGGTAATATATATCTATTGGGCCTCCAAAATCCACTCCGGTTGACCCGATAGGAAATCCAGGTTTCGTTGTAATGCCTGGCAATAATGCTGCTATCTGATGTGACTTTGCTTGACCCTACTTCTTACAAATTCCTTGCAACTCTATTTGCTACCCAACAGAGAACAGTCTTGCTGTATATATATCCATGTACTGCTGTGACAGTCTTCTTGTCAAATGCTGCTTTGATGGTCTTCAACATTCTTGTTAGCCTCTGCGCTCCAACAAGCTTTAGTCGTGGTACTGACAATCCTCGTTTCGCAATTCTCACCTTAGCTAGAGGAGTTTTGTTTACTTACAATTATCTTGTGTTACGAGAAGATGCACCACATTTCCTGTAATCGCAACTGGGAAACAAAAACCTAGGTCAAACATAGTCACAGATACATATTATAGCATACCTCTTTGTAAGTAGTTGTTGGCATTCTGTGTGCAATGATGTCTTCAAAAAAATTCAATGTAACTCCAAGTACCTTGGTAACTCATGTTATATCGCTGTGAGCAGAATTTACTATCACTGATTGTTGATCATCACCACACATTGTTTCAATTTGTTTTCATTCCAGAGTTTTTAGTTGTCTCTTTTCTGTTTTCTCTTAGTGAATTTTCCCTAATGGTTTGCTTCTTGCAGTTTCTTTTTTTACTGTGTCAGCCACCAACATAGAGACTTTTGAGCACCATCTTCACGAATTCTGGATCCTTCTTCTCATGCCTCATTTACCAGGAAGGGGCTTGGTCTATAACCAAAAAATCCTGGTAAAACGCAAATCCGCCACATTAAAGTCACCTTCTTGTTGTTATAATATGTTGTATTATTTGATGAATACGACTACGAATACGAACATGAACATGAACATGAACATGAACATGAACATGAACATGAACATGATACAAAATTGCAGTCGATATCTATGTTGTTTACTTCAATCAAATACATAATGCAGGGGATGCAATGCATAGTAACACTTTTTCATAGTAACATTTGTTCATGTTCATGTTCATGTTCATGTTCATGTTCATGTTCATGTTCATGTTCATGACCAACATTGTTACCAATATATGCAATGGAGATTAAAATACGCATAGAAAAATAATTCTAAAGCTGTGTTACCCATCAATAAAATGCTATCATTTTGCCACTTCGAGCACCAAATATGTTCCCATGGCCTCGATTTCGTTACCAGCTTTCAACTACGCACTATGCAAGCCACCTTAAAACGCAAATGGCCGTAAGACGCCTATAACTGTAAAACGCAAATGATCGGGAGACTTAAACGACTGACACTCGGGACAAAAGCTATTATGCTGCAAGTTTTTTTTTGCTGTATAAGGAACTTATTCAATCCCAGTCGTACGTAGCATCATAATTTCATAACCATGTCTGTTGGTAATCTTCTGCCCTTCTAAAAGTTGATAAGTAGTCTCGCTCCCCAAATAGTCAATTTTTTTTTGTTTTCGTTATTGTAACATTTTCATTAATTTTGTTTCAAAATTATGCAGAGCAGATATTTTGATGAATATTTGCTAGAATATGGAGCTATAGTTCTAAAAAACTTTGTATTTTGGGTAAGCTAATTCAAAGATGGCCAAAGATGGCATGCCCTTTTCGTCAAAACATGAGAAGCTTTTTCAGATCTTGAGAGATTGAGATTTGGGTAAATTTTAGGCATTGAGCACTACATTAACCTGAACTGCAACACACTTTAACAATTTTTTCAAAAGGTTGGGGTGGATTTAATTATAATCGTCGTAGTGTTATCGCTGGATCATAGGGTGATACTCCCAAGGGTTCCACCTGACTTTGGTAGCCGTAGAGAGCGTGCCCTTTATTTTTGATCCAGGGTGAGTTACTCGAGTTGGGAAACTCACCAAAAATTTCCAAGATAAGATTTTTCATGTAGTACTTTTTCTGTATGGTAATTTTATATTTTCTATTCTTTATTTGATAGAATCCTGACATGATCTCTTTTTTAAATATTTT
>JAYJMH010071324.1:0-11090 GCA_036873815.1 Phacellophora camtschatica | reverse complement strand
TTACGTGGGGGAAAATATGGCGACCCAATGTTTTATGAAGCAAGAGATTTAGGCAAAAAGCGCGCCAAAAACAAACACTATTTTTTCTGACCTGCTGGATACTGACAATACAGCCCCCATTGCAGGGGCTTTTTTTATGGGGCAGGGCGATGTTTTGCCCCAACAATGCCACATAAGGACACAACCGCCCCCAAGCCGTTAAATACGCCCAAAAACCACCGTTTTTCCATATACACCACCGTAAAAATAGTATACAGTACCCTCCATATACGTAAATTGTACACAAACGTACTACACAAAAGGAAAAAATAATGACCACGGAAAACCAAAAAGAAGATAATATGGACAGTATTATTTGGCAGGTTGCCGAGACCTTGCGAGGTCCATTTAAGCAATCCGAATACGGGCGTATTATTTTACCATTTACAGTATTAAGACGCCTAGAGTGTGTGTTGGAGCCTATGCGTAGTGTGATTGCCAAAGAGTACAAGGCAAATAATAAGATGAGCGATATTGTTTTGGATGAAATTCTAAAAGATAAAACGGGTTTGTCATTTTACAATAAAACTGAACATCGTTTAGATAATTTGGGTACTGCCGATGCTTATCAAAATTTATCAGATTACATAGCAGGTTTTAACCCCGAATTAGTTGATGTATTTGAAAGATTCGAATTTAATAAATGGATAGGAAAATTAATTGAATCTGATTTATTTCATCACGTAGTAAATAAATTTAATACATATAATTTAGGTCCTGAAAAATTTGATAATCACGATATGGGGACTATGTTTGAAAAACTAATCCGCCGTTTTGCAGAATCTGCAAATGATACAGCAGGAGAATATTTTACCCCACGCGATGTGGTTGAATTGGCGACAGAACTTACATTTGCCAATGCTGATAGCGTATTTACAACGGCGGAGCCAATTACGATATATGATCCAACTGTTGGGGCAGGTGGATTCTTAACCGTGGGCTTTGATGCCTTGAAATCAAAAGGACGTGATCAAGATGTTGGGTTGTATGGACAAGAGTTAAATGGGGAATCATATGCTATTTGTAAAGCGGATATGATTATTCGTGGACATAGCCCCGATAATATTAAACTAGGAAATACTCTAACAAATGATTTAATAGCAGATAAAAAATTTGATTTTGTTTTATCAAATCCACCATACGGAGTGGATTGGAAAAAAATAAAAGAGCCAATAGATGCTGAACACAAATTGGGTTACGCTGGACGCTTTGGTGCTGGTTTACCGAGTATTAATGATGGTTCAATGTTATTTATGCAACACGTTATATCCAAATTGGATAAAGATAAAGGCGTTGCAGGTATTATTTTAAGCGGTTCACCGTTGTTTAGTGGCGGTGCAGGTGGTGGTGCAAGCGAAGTACGCCGTTGGTTAATGGAAAATGATTATGTTGATGCTATTGTTGCATTGCCAAGCAATCTATTTTATAATACTTCTATTAGTACATATTGTTGGATTTTATCTAAAAACAAATGCAAAGAGCGAAAAGGCAAGGTTATTTTAATCAATGCAGTAGAAGACTATGAACCTATGAGAAAATCATTGGGGGATAAGCGTCGAAAGATTTCAGAAAATCAACGCAATGAAATTGTAAAGGCGTATATGAAATATACAGACAGTAAAAACAGTAAAATATTTAAAACTACTGATTTTGGTTTCCGACGTATAACGGTTGAAAGACCCCTGCAATTGCGATTTTCCCCAACCAATATTAATAGCATAGAATCTCTACTGGCGGAAAAATCATTTATAACGTGGGCTAATAAGTCCGATGTAAGCTTAGATTTTTTTAGAAAAGCACTAGAGAATATGGATGAAATATATCTTTCGGAAGAAAAATTATTAAAAGATTTTAAAGAAAAACTTCCTAAAATTAATATTTCAGCACCTGTAATTAAATTATGCCGTAAGCATTTTGGGTGTCATGATGAAACTGCAGAATATATTCTGGATGCCAAGGGTAACCCAGAGCCAAATACAAATTTAAGAGATTACGAAAATATCCCCTTGGGACAAGACATCTATGAATATTTTGATGCTGAGGTTAAACCCCATATTCCTAATGCTTGGATAGATGAAAAGAAAATAGATCATAAAGATGGTCTTGTTGGTGATGTTGGCTATGAAATATCATTTAACAGGTATTTTTATGAATACCAAAGCCCACGACCATTACAAGACATAGACGCAGAGCTGTCCGAATTAACCGCCGAAATACAATCGTTGTTGACAGGATAATGCAAAATGATTGAATTAATAAAAAATAGTAAAAATGTATTGACAACAAATATAAAAGGGTTTACTTATAATAGTATATCCCCAGTGTCACCTCTAAATTATGTGCCTGGGCTTTCTTTTTTTTACAGTATTCCCAAGCCAATAAATTCATTTCATATATATTCTGTTCAACAACAGAACGATACTGTATGTCTTTTTACAAATAAAGAATATAAATCCAATGTAGATTTAGTGAATATCCTTAAAAGCAGAGGTTTATTATTCCGTAATAAAGGAAAAGCACAAAAAACATTAGAAAACATCAGTTATTATCGCTTATCTGGGTATTTACATCATTTTTATTCTAAAGAAAAAGAAGATACTTTTATTGATAATGTTTATTTTGAAGATGTTGTAAAATTATACGGGTTTGATAAAAAATTACGCCTTTTAATATTAGACGCTATTGAAACAATAGAAATTGGATTGCGTTCTGTGATTGCAAAATCATTGTATAATTACAAATATGCTTTTAATAATAGAGAATTATTTCTGAATCAACAAAAGTTTGATGACCTTAAGGCATCTCGTCAAAAATGCTGGGAGCGTTCTGAAGCACTCTTCGCCCAAAAATACAAGAAAGAAAAGATACTTCCACCCATTTGGATAGAAATTGAAACATGGTCTATGGGAATGATTAAAGATTGCATAAACAATTTACTGCCACAATATGCCAATTCTATAATTCCTAGTATTGGTGCGATTGAGCATAAAAAGTTAAAAAATTGGGTTTCCGCATTGGTAAACATTAGGAATGTATCGGCGCATCATGGCAGATTATGGAATAAAGATTTGTTTGGATTGAGTGTCAATAATAAAGCTTATCCATTCCACCAGCATTTGCAACGGATAAATACTACAAATCAATACAGAAAGTTTTATCATTATTGTGTTGTTATTTGGCATATAATGCAACATATCCACCCTGAAAGCACATGGAATAAGCGTTTGTATGACTTGATAACAACTGAATTGCCCGAAAATGTGCCGTATGTGGGATTGTTAAATATGGGGTTTTCCGAAGATTGGCAGGACGAAATTTTTTGGGGTTTGTCAGATTATATCCAATCTTGCAATATTACCACATACCACAAGGACACCGTATAATGACACACCACACAAAGCACGCAGTATACACACAAATGAAACCATCTGGCACAGACTGGCTGGGCGATATTCCAAGCCATTGGGAGGTTAAGAAAATAAGCTGGATTTATAGCCATATAGGAAGTGGGACAACACCCGATGCAAATAATGAAAAATATTATGGTGGAAAAACATTGTGGGTAACTACATCAGAATTAAGAGAAAAAGAAATATATACAACCAAAAAAACTCTTTCAAATGAAGCCTTATTAAAATTTTCAACATTAAAGATATTTCCAATAGATACTATTTTAATTGCTATGTATGGTGCTACTATTGGTAGGTTAGGCATATTAAAACACCCTGCTACAATGAATCAGGCGTGTTGTGCTATTGCTCCGCAGAGTAAGCAAAATTGTTATTTTTTATATCTTGCATTAAATGGTTTTAGGCAAGACCTTATTAATCTATCTGGTGGTGCAGGACAACCTAATATTAGCCAAGACATAATTAAAAACTTTAAAATCCCTCTTCCCCCATTATCAGAACAACAAGAAATCGTTGATTATTTAGATGTAGAGTTGGGGCGAATTAACCGATTGTCCACCCTAGCCAAAAAATCCATAGACCTGTTAAAACAAAAAAAACAAAGCACAATCACCCAAACCGTAACGGGAAAAATAAAGGTAGTATGATATGAGAAAAACCGTATTAGAAAGCTTTATACAAGATATTTCAGAATTAGTTACTGTTTTATGGATAGACTACGGATTAAGAATTTTTATTCTTGTATTGGTCATAGGCTTTGTTATAGAAAAAATTGGTTTCATTTATAATTGTTTAAAAATATTTTTTATCAATCTAAATATACAGATTAAAGAGAATACACAAAGTTTTAAAAATCATTTAAAAAGAAATCCATACTTATATACAGCACTTATCGTAATTGTATCTATTGTAATATTTTACTTCTTTTTGAATTATGAAGAAATAAAAAAATTGATAACAAAAAGCAACGATCAAGAAAAAGCAGGTCTAACCATTATGCTACAACGTAATATTGGATTTTCAGTTTTTGGGATAATTGGTGCAGGGCTAGCCATTTGGCGAGCAAAATTAGCCGATAAAGAATATAAACATAACAAGGATAAATCAGAAAAGGATAATCTATTAAAACAAGAACAAAAATACGCCGAAAGCATAAAAATCACGCTTGGTAATTATACTGAAAGTTTGGGATTACTGGCAGAAGACACCTACAACAAAAAAATACAAGGCTTAAACATTATCGCCACCGCAAAAAACTTACTTTCTATTGATAATGACACTGTAAACGATGAACCAAATGAAAAAGTAAAAAAAAACACGCAGAAAAAAATATTTTCTGTATATAAAAATATCCAAAACACCCTTGTTGATATGTTGAATGAAGATAGTATTTATGATGTTGATACAGATTTGAAAAAGACTATAAATGATAGTGATACAAAAGAATTAAAACAAAAAGCCTTTCAAGTTTTCGCAGAAGATAACCTAGATAATAATCTTAATTATTCAATAAAAGAAGTGAGTCTAAAAGAGGTGAATCTAATAAAATTTGATCTTGATAATATGACATTTAATAATGCTACTTTTGATAATATGACATTTAATAAGGCTACATTTAAAAATACAACATTTAATAAGGCTACATTTAAAAATACAACATTCGATAACTCTACATTTAATAATCTTACTCTAGAAAACAGCAGAATAACCGCTCCTAGTAATTCCGATAACAAAACAAAAGACATATATTATGAACCTTATAATGTAGAAGAGATAAAGGAAAAATCTGGAGATAGTCTAGCTTATCACTTTGTCCTATCAAATTATAGGATTACTATACCTGATTTTTTTAAAGTTCAACGTATTAACGGTGATATTACCTTAGACAATACAGTAATAGAACATCAAGCCTTTATTGGTGATTACAAAGACGGTAAAAAAGAACTGGATATTTCTGAAGAATTCGGAGAAAATAATAAATGTAATAGTATTATTCAAAAATGTAAATTTGCAAATTATGAAAAAGTCAGATGCTTTACTGAATGTAAACATATTACTTTTAAGCATATAAAAGAAGCTACATTGGGAACAGTTTCTTCACATTGTCAAAATGTCATTGTATCCAATTTACTATTTGAAGATATAGAATTTGTACGGATTTCTAAGCCTGGCAAAATAAAAGCATTAAATTTTAAAAAATGTGAAAAGATATTAATTCAATTATTTTATAGCATAGGCTATATTGATGATACTCTTAAAGAGATATTTTTCTCAGTTAAGGATGATATTGACGGCTTATTTTTTGAAGATTGTGATGATATAGAAATAATATATTCTATAAATAGTTCTGGTGGTGTAGAGCCTCATAATTTAAACAATGAAGAAAGTTATTTAAAAATATATGAGGGAATATTAGGACAGATATATTTGAGAGATGAAAAACAGGATTTCAATGTTTATAGAGATATAGACAGATTAAAAGAATATTTCAGCTATGATATAAGAGAGAAGTATAAAGGAAGCTTATATGACCTTGTCATTACAAATAAAAAACCTACACAATAACACTTAAATACACTATACTACGAAAACACAATAAAAAGGAAATGCCTATGAAAAAGATAGTGAATATACCAGCTTGGGGTATTTTTATAATAGGATTAATTTTTATCGGTAGCTTAGTATGTTATTTTGAAATATTAGACATATTGAATAATAATACAAATGGCTTAAAAGTATTAGAAATAAAATCAACGGTACTTCGCAACATCTTTTTGGCGATAATTGCCCTAGGTGGTGGTTGTGTTGCTATTTGGCGAGGGCGTATTGCCTGGCAAGAGCATTTACATGCAAAAGAAGAATTAAAACACAAAGTTGCGGAGCATAAGCATCAAAAAGCAACGAAAATGTATGATAGACTGTCTGAATATGTTGAAATATTTTTATACCCTAAGTATAGTGAAGATGATGATATGGAGCAAGTATACAGTAAACAAGAAGTTGGGATATCAGGAATACATATGATTACTCTTTTTGCTATACAAGATAATCATGAAAAATTATTTACAACATGTATAAATACTTTTATTTCGCTTCATAATTATATTAACAACTCTTACAATACAGATGAAGAACAGAAAAATGTATATATATACTTCATGGAAATATTAAAACCTATCATACATGATAAACAAATAACTATTTTTTTAAATAATGAAAGCAACACTTACTCTAAAAGAATGCGAAGAGAATTTGATCTTGTAAAAGAATTAACAGTATCAGAAACAAGTCAAAAAGATTAGAATATTTTATAAAAACACAACACAAAGGAAAACCCCATGACCACTGCCATTCGTCAAAAAGACATGACTGTTTTGCATTATTGCTATGATGTACTAAAGGGATTTAGTTTAAACGATTTAAAAAATAAAAATGTGATTAAGGTGAAATAATGAGTGTACTTCAAGAAAAAACTTTTCAAAAAGAAATAATAGAAGACTTGCAAAGTCAAGGTTGGTTAGTTGGTAAATCTAATGGGTATGTACGCCATCAGGGGATATATGCAGAAGACGTTTTGTCCTATATAAAGGAAACTCAATTGTCTGAATGGAATAAAGTAAAATCATTCCATAAAACAGATCAAGCCACAGGGCAGGAAATTATAAAAACCTTAGTCAAAAACATTGATACTGTTGGGGCGAAAAAAACAGGAACTGACCGACAAGGGGTCTTATTCGTTTTACGGAAAGGCTTTAAATGTCTTGGTGCTCATTTTAAAATGATGCAAGGAAAACCTGAAAATTCATTAAGTGATGCCGTTCAAGAAAATTATACGAAAAACATATTCCGTGTAGTATCAGAGCTTGTGTATTCAGACCGCAACGAAAATAGATTAGACTTATGCTTATTTGTAAATGGTATTCCCACAGCAACAGTAGAGTTGAAAACTGAATTCACACAAAATGTACAAGAAGCCATAACACAATACAAATATGACAGACCCCCAGCGAAAGAACGTCTTTTGTCGTTCAGAACTGGGGCAGTAGTGCATTTTGCAATAGATGGCAATGAAGCCTACATGACGACTAAGTTAGCGGGTCCAGATACAGTTTTTCTGCCTTTTAATAAAGGGAACAATAGTGGTGCAGGCAACCCAGTCAATCCAAATGGGTATGCAACAGATTATATTTGGAAAAATATTTGGGAAAAAGAAAATTGGCTGGATATTTTACAAAACTATGTACATTTTCAAATCACAAAAGCTGTAAAAAACGGAAAAACTATAGAGTCGGAACGCTTGATATTCCCGCGCTATCACCAATGGGATTGTGTTGAAAAAATAAACAATGATGTTCTAGCACGTAATTCTGGTAGTCGCTATTTAGTTCAACATAGCGCTGGTTCAGGAAAAACAAATTCCATTGCTTGGTTGGCACATAAGTTGTCCAAACAATTTAATGGTGCAGAACGTAAATTTTCTTCTGTTATCGTTATAACAGATAGAAAAATATTAGATGCTCAGTTGCAAAAAGCAATAGGGCAGATAGACCCTACATCAGGGGTTAATGTCAAATGTGTGGATAATAAAGGGGGGGAGTCTAAATCTAGCAAGCTTGCTACGTTTTTAGAGGATGGTGCTAAGATTATCGTAGTAACACTGCAAACATTCCCTTTTGCTTTGAATATTATTGCCAATAACGCTAATTTAAAAAATAGAAACTTTGCAATTATTGCTGATGAGGCTCATAGCAGTCAATCTGGAACAACTGCTAGAGTATTGCGTAAAAATTTAAGTAATAACGAGATTGATGAAGATAGTGCTGTTGATGGTGAAGATATTATTAATCAGGCTGTGGAAAATCATAATACGATCTCTAATATTTCTATGTTTGCTTTTACTGCTACGCCTAAGGATAAAACCCTACAAATATTTGGAACTTTGCCCAAACCTGACGAAATGCCATCCGAAAACAACATACCAGAAGCATTTCATCATTATTCAATGAAGCAAGCCATTGAAGAGGGCTTTATTTTAAATGTTCTTGATAATTATACGACATATAAAACATTATATGAAATAGGTGTTGAAGATTGGGCAAAAGATAGGGGCGTTGATGAAAAACGTGGTAAAAGTGCTGTTAAAAAATGGCTTGTAGAAAATCCTAATGTAATTGGGCAAAAAGCAAAAATTATTATAGAACATTTCAGAAGTAATGTTTCTCATTTATTAAATGGGGAAGCGAAAGCTATGGTGGTAACATCAAGTCGCCATAATGTTGTACGATACAAAAAGGCATTTGATGATTATTTAGCAGAAAATAAAATTACAGATATCCAAACATTAGTAGCGTTTTCAGGTTCTATATCCGAAGATATAAATTCTTATACAGAAGACAATATGAATGGTAATTTAAAAGGCTTGGATATTGCAGGGGCTTTTGATACAAATGAATATAATATTTTATTAGTAGCCAATAAGTATCAAACAGGTTTTGACCAGCCGAAACTTGTTGCTATGTATGTGGATAAATTAATATCTAACATTGAAGCCGTTCAAACATTATCACGATTAAATCGTTGTTACCCTGGTAAAAACCAAACATTTATTTTGGATTTCCAAAATGATGCTGATGATATTATTTCAGACTTTTCAAAGTACTATCAACATACGAAATTAGAGGGTGTCTCTGACCCCAATCATGTTTACACAATTCAAAATCTTTTGTATGAAGAGGGGATTTTTGATGTTGGTAATGTGGAAGATATGTATAATTTAAACACTAAAGTGAATATTACGCAAAATGCTTTACATAGTGTGATGAAAAAACCTTCTGATATATTTAAGGCTAAAAATAACCGTATATCAGCGGAAATAAATTCTGCGAAACAAGAAAATGATAAAGAAAAGCTCAAAAATGCTCAAAAAGAAAAAAACGAATTGGATTTATTTGTAAAAAGGCTAGATATATTTGTTAAATTTTATGATTTCATTTGTCAGGTTATTCCCTTGCAAGATACAGATTTAGAAAAAATGCGATTATTTTGCATTAATTTTAAGAAGTTCATTGCCACGACAGGTCGCAAAGAAGAAATTGATATTAAGGGTATTAAGTTAGATTTTTTATCAATAAAGGCACGTAATACTAAATCAGCAATATTGCCAGATGAAGATGGAGTATTGAGCCCTACTAATTCTGTAGGAGGTAAAATAGCCAGAACAGAAGATGAGATTCGCCTAGAAGAAATTATAGCTAAAATCAATATAATATTTGGTGGTAAAAATGATGAAGATTGGAAAAAGCATATTCCATACCTAAACGGTATTATGGCACACCTAAAGCAAGATGATATTGCCATGAAACAAATTCTTGATTCAGGGGGTGATGTTGATAAAGTATTAAAGGGAGAGCGAGTAAGTAAAATTATTACTTCCGCTGTATTGGGCAATATAGATAAGGCAGAATCTGTATTTGCTGAAAAAGAGTTGTTTAATAAATTAGTGATTCAACATGTTTTCCACAATTTGAAAAATGACTAAAATCAAGATCCATATGGCAATTTTTCTTAACAGTGTTTACGTGGCTACGCTGTAATTGTGTAATGGATAAAAAATGGTACTCAAGGCACCATCTAAAATATTATTTTAATTCTGCTCCTGTGATTATTACACACAGATCTTTTATAGGCTTTTGACCTAACCTAAAAGGAAAGACGACTGTCATTAGCGTTCTAGTCAATATCATAATGATGTATTATATTTACTTTGTAAAGTATTAAAAAACAGTTATTGAAAATTATCGAATACCTGATTTGTGATGGGTTGGGTTATGGATAGGCTGATAAAACAACATCGTGGATAAATACGGTTGCGGGGTGTAAATAGATTACAGTAAATAGACATTAGTTTTCTATCTTCTAAAATCATATATTATGCTACAATATGAAAAAACAACATAGGATAAACCAATGACAGCGATATATGATTTTACGGTGAATGATTTTGATATACACAGGTACAAAGATTTTTGTGCGGTGGTTGCAGGATCGGATTTTAAGCACTGCAACCGTGATATTGATTTGAAAGAATTGGATTTGGATAAGATAACCTTACCAAATGAAAACTCTGTGCTGTCCGTCCATCGTGTGGGCAGGTTTACGGATAAAGAAATCGTTAGTTGTGAATTTGTAGTGGTGGAATTGGAAACTGTCGACACTTCGGCGGATTATACCGACCTTGCCAAAGTGTATTTGACCTTGCGTAATCGTAAGGCTTCTATTTTCGTATATCACAGCAAAAATGAAAAACTGTGGCAGATTGCCTTTACTTCACAAAAAGATGACAGCACGTGTGAAACCATATCCCACACCGCAGGGCAGGGGACACCCACCCATAAAATCCTTGCACGCCTAGACACTATCCCCACCACCGTCCATACGGATAAAAGAACGGTTATTGCGGATATGCTAATAGCCTGACAAAGCAAAAGCCCCTACCGAAGTAGAAGCTTTTTATGATAACGCAATATTTAACTTATAAAAATATTACTACCTGAATATAACAGTGTTTATTCCATTATGCAAATTTTGATTGGATGTAGTATTTGTACCTACATCTACTGTTTACAATTCATGTATTTATAC
>JAYJMH010071313.1:0-11090 GCA_036873815.1 Phacellophora camtschatica | reverse complement strand
TCTCAGTGTTCATCCAGATTGCATTGCATGTTTCATTATTGCATGTTTCATTATTGCATGTTTTATGTTTCATTGCATGTCTCATTAAATGGAAGAGAAAACCCTGTTCTAATCTTCATTCTCCTTTTCCAATCACTCCACAAAGATGTCTTTGGACAAAAGAAAGTTCTTGCTGATCATCACTGTCCAAAAAGGATATCATTTGTTGCAGAGCTGGCATATGGCGGATGGACCCTGATCAGAAGTTCTGTGATGGAAATCCGTGAAAAATCAAAGGACATTCAAGTTTTAGCCCTGATCAATCTTCTTGACACATATCTCCCTTTATTTCTCAGCATCTACAGTACGGTTTTCAAATGCAATTCATTTTGTCATTACATGGAAGCAACGCTTAGAGCTTGGGTAATGTTTTTTATCTTCCAACAATGACACTACAGCAAGGCCCTATTTTGTTTGGTTGTCCTGTATTCTGCATTGGAAAGCAACGCAAAACCCAATGTATGAAATTCTGCAAATCCACCTCCAAATTCTTGATGAGTATCCTGTGGAGAATTTTTTTCCCTTCTTCGCCAGCAAACAGAAGCTTTCAGCACAGCACCTGAAATCAGCAAAAAGGCAAGAGAAATTAGTGCAAATAAAGAAACTATCCAAGCATTCCAATCACATTACCTGCTCTCAAAATCAAAATGCACAAATCAGAATTTATTAAAAATGTTAAAAACAAGATCAGCTGAGTCATTAATGAAATCTTTCAAAAATATCCTTTAAAATCTAAATTCAGCCAAACAACTTGAGAGAGTTCCGAAACAAAGGAAACAAATCACTAAGTGGGTCCAACCTCAGATTTTCAGGACAAAACGAGTGACAAATATAGTTCTACCACTTGGTTTCCAAACAGTTGGAAAGGAGCCTTCTCCAAGCAGGTAGATTAATAAATTTGTACATGTTTCTCACAATAACAATTTCAGCCTCAATTTGTCATTATTTCAAGAATGTTTTCAAATTATGGTCAATTTTTTTCATGTATAATCAACAGGCTGTGTATGGAAGTCTTAAAATGCTTAACACCCATAACAGCAGCAGACATTTCCCTTTTAAATAATATGTTATTGCAAAAGATTCAATTTTTAATTCTCCACTGAAATAAGCAACAGGAACTGTGACATGGAAAATTGCACCATTAAAAGCGATTGCGATGAAATTTTTGATTGCTGTGTGTGTGTGTGTGTGCATTTCAATAGAAAAATAGTAAACTGTGACACATACATACCTTATTCAGCCATGTTCAGATTATCATTCAGCCTTGCCTTTTTAGGCCACATATATTATCGTTGTTGGCAGGGCTAGGTTGCTTTTCGCCAAAGTTTTCTGAATATTTTGAGTGGATAAATATCGTCTGTCATCCGAAAGCATGACCATTCGAATGCCAAAAGTGTAAAGGAAATCTTTGCAATAATGGCAAAATTGAAAAGTCTTTAAAAAACAAACAAAGCGATTAATCAAAAATCTGAGCCCCAAAAATTGAAATAAACCTTTCTTCTTCAGAATGCGACACTTGAAAACCCAGCGCGTGCAAGGCTGTGTTAGTCGTGACGGTTTTTAGCAGCCCTGCTCGTTGGCCGCAGCTTTGCGCAAAAGCTACAACGTTTCCTATGTTTTGGCTGATTCATAATGGCGGCGATTCAGCCAATCAAAAGATTTTTCGGCTGTGCTCTCTAGGTGTCCATGCTGTACGCCAAATAAAACATATACTGATAATATAAAATAATTGAAATATTGACTATTTACATGGAAAAATGCAGAATTTAAACGACATTTCGAGTATTACCCGTGATCAGGTTACGATTGAATTGGAATCAAATTCAAAACAAAAGAATAATTGTAGTAAAAATATTAAAAACTATAAGAAACAAAACCTTAAAAGCAACAAAGCAGTAGGTTTTGATGATATTTCTAATGATTTAATGAAGTATTCATAAACCTAAGAATAGGCAGGAACATAGCTGAAAGTCTATTCAATTCAATTTTTGGTGTCGATCCAGAAGCATAGAAACATGGGTTGGTAAAGCCAATATTCAAACATGAAAATCAATCAAACCTTATAAATCACAGAGGAATAAGTCTAACATCATTCTGTTCAATCAAACATTAAATGCAAGTTTAATAAAGAAATTATGACAGTCTTTGTAGATAACCTCATGGGCTTTCGACCAGGCATGAGGACTTCAAAAAATGTTTTCACAATAAAAAACATTCATCGATAAAGCATTTGATAAAAGAGAAACACGTTTTTGCTGTTTTGTTTATATTTAAAAAGCTTTTGAGAAAGTTTGGAAGAAAGGACTATTATACAAACAAAATGTTATGGAGTTAATTGTAAAATGCTGAGTACTATTAAGAACTGAGATATCAACACCCAAAACCAAGTATTAATCAACAAAAATATAAGCAATGCAGTTTAAGTAGAGATGGGAGTTAAACAAGGAGACACCCTTGGGCTCTTTCCTTTTTTGACACTAGCAACCGGACCATCAACTAATGCACCATTAATTGGAAATAGAAGAATTCCATGCTTATTATGTATTATGGGCTCATGATATTTTATTAAATTCTAAACAGAGATTAAAAATAGCATATTTCAACAAGAAGAATATTGTAAGCAATGGAAAATTGTGATTAATACAGATAAAATAAAAGTTACCATATTCAATAGAGTCGTGAAAATATTCATAAATTTGACCTTTGAGCTAAATAATATAAAAATAGATATAGAAACTCTTACAGACATTTAGATTTTTAGTTAGATTGTAATGGCAATTTTAATGAAACACTAATAGATCTAGCCAATAGATTCAAACGAGCCCTTTTTAGCATATACAAGTTATCAACAATAGAGTCCTTGTCAATCAAAACCAACGTAAAAGTTTTTAACGCAACAATAAAAGCGATCTTATATTATGGATCAGAAAAATAAATAAATAAATAAAAATAAAAACGAGATCAAAAAATTCAACTTTTGTTTGGTAAATAAAGTGTAGGTGTCCATCGTTAGGCAGTAAATGTAGCAGTGATGGGAGAACTCCTCTTGAGACCAATAAAACTAGAAATGCAAAATGCATTAAATATGTTTTACCATGCCACTATATCAATCAAATTCTACTATACCGCAATAACGTATTAATAAATATAATCAAAGGAAATAAAAGAATAAATAACGCTTGATACAAAGATATCACTAACATAATACAAGAATAGAAGAATTTATTTTCAACAGCCTCTGAGCCCTGGCCCCGTAAGGAACATGTAAAAAATAAGCCTTGTTTCATTTGATAGTAAGAATATTTAGGAAAAGCCTCGTTCCTTGGCGGGGTCCGGGCTGGGAACCGTACAAAATAAGCATTGTTTTACATCGTTTTATTGATGATGAAATTTATTTTATCTTTGATTGCTAGAATAATAGATCGGAAAGAAATTCATACCGAAAACAGAAAGACTGTGTTACTCATACAAGTTATAACATTGAGTATCTTACCAATTTCGTATATATTTTCGAAAACCATTCATAGCACCAAAACCAGTTGGAGAAAAATTGCCAAAAAGTTTTTTTCATTTGTTTAATCTATCTGGTATTGATATCAACCTTATTTATCACAATCGAAACAATATGAAATTTATGGTAGGTTGTCAAACGTGTCTACTTCTTTTTGGCACACCCAGTACAATTCGGAACAACAAAGAAAAGTTCATTAAAATATATTAGTTTAACGGAGTATTATCTTAATTTTGAATTGAGTTCTTTTGTTATAATTAATTAATTTAATATAGTTTTATAGCTTTACATCAAAATGTATAGAGATATGCAAGAATTAGATTTCATTATATTGTATGTATGTCGAATAGTAAATGGTAAACTACTAAACCCCTTCGTGGATGTGGAATAATATGAAAAGGAATGGAACGAAATGAAAATAAATCTTTTTAAACACGGTCAGAAGGGAAATAGATCTTTAATTATAAATAATTCGTGCACCTGTGAGGGAATGAACTTCGCTTAAACTGTTAAATAACAAATTAAAGTTTGTGCTTTGATAAAGAATAGTTTATTCTCCAGTATTTCTTCTTTTCAGACGAAAAGCAATCCAAAAGTCGAATAAAGGACTCATTTAAATACATATGGCATGCAATGCCATGAAATACAATAAAAGACTCATACATAAAAAAGTATAAAGTTATGTCAACAGCACACAGTCCCTCCCGCCAGACCGCACATCCTAAGATTTGTGCATGGGTGTATGCCGCCGGTATCGATTTGTTTTGAGCAGGAGCGCCGACAGGGGGTAGCCAGAGCAACAGCCTCTGAGCCCTGGCTCCGTAAGGAACCTGTAAAAAATAAGCCTTGTTTCATTTAGTAGTAAAAATATTGAGGAAACTCCTTGTTCCTTGTCAAGGGTACGGGCCGAGACCCGTAAAAAATAAGCATTGTTTTACTCATTTTTACTACATAAAAGTGTCCGGGCCCAAAGTATTTCAATTTCACATTCACCAGTGGGCTATTATTAATATATCATTCCGTTTCAATACCCTTTAACTTGAATGTTTTGCAATAGTTATTGAACATTACCTTTTTGGAACAAATTGACCCTTGAAATAGCAAGTAGTTACTATCATATAATAGAAGAGAGTGACACAATATTCAGGCTCCTTATGTCAAGAGAACATGTCACTAAGATTGAAATATCTCCAAAAAGGCAAAAAGCAGCAAGCTCATAATCTCTCAGCTTCATCCCAAAAGGAGTTAATGTTAGCAGGAGTTCATGTGTCTTGGATGAGATAGATGATGCAAAGTATTACTCGATCATGGTTGATGCCACCCGGATTCAAGCCACGTCGAGCAAACAACCTTCGTCAAAAGGTATTTGACCATTGAGCTTCAAGAAGAATTCACGGCGCAAGTGCGATTCTTAAAGTCTGTTGACTGCTGCAAAAAGACATGTCTTAAAAACGCATTTGGGATTCTGATTTCCGATTGTAGAGGGCAAGGATATTCCAATGCTGCAAACATGTCCGCCAAATATAATGGGGCCCAATAACACATTGTTGCAGAAAATCCTTTATGTTTTTATTCATTTTGTGCATGTAATTATATTAATCTGGGTGGAGCAGACACTGCAACATGCTCTACAGAGGCAGTGACAGTTTTGGAATTGTGAAAACTGTCTATAACTTATTTTCTTGAAGTCCTCGAGGATGGAAAATTCTTCAAGAGAGCATTAGATGCTCGTTGCATGGTTTTTCCGGAACATGGTGAACTAATCATATTCATAGTGTGACACCTTTTGCCGCTCATCCTTTTGCCGGTATACGTGCAGCTCTGCAGCAACTTCACATCCTGAACCTTACACAACCACCGAAGTAAACTGTGCTACTAAATATATATTTTCGCTCAAACGCATTCTCATGTTTGCTCTTTCATTGAAGATTATAGTAGGAATCAATCAACAAAACCAGAATATCCAATCGAGGGAAGGAACCATTGACGTAGATATGTCGAGATCTCATACAAGATCATAAAGTTTGCGAGATAAATGGGGTAAGGTTGCAATTGAGTCAAAGTTCGTTGCAAATAGCTCCACATCACCCAGCAAAAACAATGACCAGAAGGAGAATTTTTTTGACGAAGTGCAGGAAAAATGATGCAGCTCAAGATAACGGAGAGGCAACATTCAAGCATGACGTATCTTATGTCATTGTCGATTCAGTGATCACGGGTCTCTCTACACGCTATGAAGCTGCATTCAAAATTGCTGGCATGTTTGGATTCCTGTAGAAATATATGGCCTTGACAGAGCAGTAAATATCTGCAGCCTGCACTATCTTTCTGCAAAACACCATGAACTTTCTGCGAAGCACTATTACTCAAAAAAGGTTAAATGACTTAGCAGTATTTTATCATTTTCCCGCATTTCATGTCGATATAAAGGGAGTGGTCCAAAACATTATCTCTCTTTTATTTTACATTTTCTCTCTCTCTCTCTCTCTCTCTCTTACATAATTTCCTTTATTTTTTTTTTAAGTTTTGAGATATTTCTGACATGTACTTTAGCATTGAAATTTGGAGGAAAATTCAGTCCAAAAAGAGCATGTTTTTAAGACAGTAAAGGCTTTAATGTTGAGTTAGATATTAAAAGTCGTCCTTAATTTTGGATAGTTTACAATGAAACAGAACATTAATCATTAATATTTGGTATACATGAAAAATTGAGTATTAACGATAGCGGGTTTATAAAATCTTAGTGGCACACTCCCGTTTTACCATTGGAATTGTAAACCATTCCCTCCCCTAAGCCCTCACGGAATAGCTTGATTGTGTTAGTTTACGCTGAAATAGACATATTAGAAATCAACGGCTGCAATGCAACGGAAAAACACCGTATTTAGAGATTTCAAAAATTTCAGATTTGGCCTTCCAACTTGCACATTTTGGAGCCTAATATAGATTTAAAAAAGCAGACACCGAAACGAAGAAAGGATTTTGGGATTTTAGGAACGGTCTGTGTTCTTTTGTCAGTAAAATTCACGAAATAAATTTAGAGGAAAGACGCAAAAAATAACAAAAAAAACAAAACGTTGTGGCTAATATATCGCCCTTTCATACAGAGCAAGATCAAACTAATTACAAATTTACAAACATTTGAATGGTAACTGAAGACAGGAACGTTGAGACCGATGTTAGAGGGAGTAAGGAGCACTTAAAATGTTTGTACTTGAACATGTATTATTGCTGTCCCGTGTCCCAAAGGACGCCAGTGAAAATATTGCATTTCAATATTGCTGTATAATCTCACAATAATGCCAGAAATCACGCTACAGTTCTTGAAATGGAATGCCGGAAACCCAAAATGTATGTCACTTTTTCAATTTTTTAACCTCCGTCATCAGGAAAGCCTGAAAAATTCTGGAGATCGCTTTCAAATGCTTTTTCTTCTCCATCCATCAATTGTTTTGGGCACACAATTCCAGAATGGAGATTTTGAAAAACTTATTCGGTTCAAATGGTATGGCCAGTAGAGAGGTATTGAGTCCACGTAATCAGACCATGTGATCACGAACGCATCTGATTACATGGATCCAATATTATAACGCTCTAGCGTGAGTATAATTATAATAACTTATACTATAGCGCGAGTATAATTATAATAACTTATAATAAAGCGCGAGAATAATTATAATAACTTGTACTATAGCGCGAGTATAATTATAATGACTCATACCATAATACGAGTATAATTCCATAACTCCATATACTCAACATTAACAGATATGAAAAACAAAAAAAGTACAAGGTTTTAAAATAAATAAATCGACAACGATAAATCTAATAACAATAACAATAGCGATGAATCTAACAGCTAAAGTTATAAACCATTTAAATAATTTAATCTTTTCTCTAGCGAAGCGAGTTCTTGTTCAATGGTTCTGATTATCCCAAAGAAAAGTTTGTTGTAGTTGTCAGATTCCAAACTGTTTCTGGGTTTCTTTGTCAATATCTCGCCAAATCGGCTGCAGGTTTTTCGAGTAAATCCTTTTTTAGCTGGCATAACTCTTTTATTTCGTCTTGAAGAATGGAATGTTTTATTATTAAACTTCTTGCAGGATAACACCGTCTGATTCGTTCTTCGAAGTTTATGATGTTTGAACATGTTGATGTTGATGTTTCTATACCATGACTATGTGTCATCTCCTCTATTTCTTTCCTCTTTTCTAGTCTTTTTATTAATTTAAATAATTTCATCTTGATGTTATTTTCTAATGATTGAAGAAAAAAGAATCATAAGAATGTTATTTGAGAATGAGGAAAACGAAAAATAAAAATATGTTCGTGTTTTTTTATAAATTTACATGAAGATTAAAAAAATCATTTCATTTAGGTTCTCGTAGAGAGCAGACATGTTTTTCGATTGTTCCTAAGTAAGTAATTGATAAATGGTACTTACCGACTTGTATGATCATCAACTGCTGCAATTACAATCACTAACTGACTGATTGATTAATGTTCTCTGACTTTGTGAGTTCGAATGTTGTAAAAATCCCAACATTCTAATTGGATATTCGTCATGTGTTCAAAAAAACGAATCATTCCTATTAGTTGAATTCCCAACGTTTTGATTGGATATTCGTCACGCATTCGAAAAACGAACCATTCCTATTGGCTGAATTTCTAACGTTTTTTATTGGATATTCGTCATGCGTTCGAAAGTCAATTAGATGCGAATGAACTACAATGTTTGATTGGCTGTTTACTACAAACCAAACATAAAGCACAGATTACTTATGTTATATATTTACAGAGTGAAGACTTGTATGATCGAAATAAATTGAAGAGAAATTCATTCAACTTAGGCCAACACAAGGAACAGACTTGTTTTTTTACTGCGCTTGGATTGCTTGGAATTTTTTGCTGATTTTACGAATCTGAAAACATGCAACTCAAAAGAAACTACAGAAATAGGTATGTGACCATTATAGACGTGATGAATAAAGGTATGTGACCATTATAGACGTGATGAATTATTAAAACTAAAAAATAAATAAGATGAGAAACTTCATCCAAAGAATGTTAGGAGAGATGAATTGGTGAAAAGATAATCACTAAACAATTAAGACTTGTGATATGAATTATTTAAAATGTTGAAGTTTCATAGGATAGATTATTAATTTTAATGGTTTAGTGATGTGGTAACCCACCTCATCTCCCTTGATATCCTTTGGGTGATGTCTCACAATCGAGCAAGACCCTCCTGATCTATTCGAATATCAACAGCTACAACGTCTAAAATTAATTGTCGGCGAGCCAACTCGTGCTCTTGTTCTTGAGCTCGCACCCCTGATGTGCTATCATGTGTCTGATCGTTCTTTAGCACAACGAAGTAACCCTCCAGACAACAGGGTGGTTCTTCAGCTTGCACGTGTCGTTCCGGCGTAAACTCCAGCTTCGTGATAAGGCAGCTTCTCCGGCGAATGGGACTCTCTACGTCCGATGGTGGTGTTGATGGAGGAGCAGGTGGTGGCGGCGTTGGTGGTGGTGTTGATGGAGGCGGTGGCGGTCGTGCTAGTGGGCTTACTGGTCTCTCTCTCCACTGAATCCTTCGAAATCTTCTCTCCGATCGTGCTCTACGGCTTCTAAGCTGGGGAATTTTCTAATTGTAAAAAATGAGATTATACAAAAAATATCGTAAGATTAAAGAAAAACATCATAAGATCATAATAAGTCATAAGGAGAAAAAAATTAAAAAAAAATAACATTTCGTGAAATTTTAATAAAATACATGAAATCTAAACTCTCATTATATTTAGGCCCTCATGATGATCAGACGTGTTTTTTCAAGTGTTCTTAAGATAATCAACATGTACTTACCGATAATTCTGGTGATGTTCTTGATAATTATAACAGCAAGTGGTAACGGTATTAACATATAACCTTATTACGGTATTAACTATAACATTAATTTTGTTTCTTTCGATTATTAAGCATTGAAAAGAGGATCGTATATTACAACACTTAAAAACTAGCAAAAAAGAAGGCTGTTATTAATGTATAAAATGACAATCAGAGATGTTTTATGTGGGTGGTATTATCAGCAATACAACCAACTGAAACTCACGCGAATAAAATGTCGAAGTATAATCCAGGATTGTTAAACTTGGATGAGATATCATTCCTTATCAATCCTAAGGATGCAAAGAGAATAAACAAATTCGAAACAAACAACAATGTATCAATAAACATCTTTGTGCTTGATCGTATGTTTGTTGTTGTTTCTTCGTCAATTTCTTCACAGGTAGCGTTTTCTTGAAAACCTTTCGGATTCTCGCCTTTTCAAAACACCAACCAACTCTTCCGTTTTGATTAAACTCTTTGATCTTTTCATCGAGGTCACTAATTGTATCGGTCACTTTCTCCTCAGCTTCATCTGCACCCAAACGTAATTGAGCAACAACATTTATGTTGAAAACAATTGGATGATTGGTTATTTCACCTCCAATCAGTTTTATAAACACAGCTTCAACAGTAATGAAATATTTAATGCCTTGTTTGTGAGTTTGAAGCATCACAATGTTATCTTTTAATCGTTCTTCAGGCATATCATTAGCTTCATCAAAAACATGTACTCTATAAGCTTTCTGATTGATTGCGTTCTTTTGTTTATCTTCTCCACTAAATGATTTCTGACCATGAAGTGATTGTGTGTGGTAGTTTCGATTTTACATACAAGTTTCGATTTTTTTGGGATATTCACAACCATCATCGTCTTTTTTTCGCTTTAACATCTAAAAATGAAATATTCATCTTTATTTTAATAGTTTCAAACGATATTCTCTCATTTCATCGTTTTTCTAAAGGTCGATATTTCGCAGTTTATATAACATTTTTTCGGCAGATCAACAACTGAAAAACGAACACTTTCGAAAACTTTGCATACTTATTTCATAGATATTGTTGTTATCATATGAATCTATGTACCAAGTTTCAACTCTATATCTCTAACCAATCCAAAGTTAGTGCCTGCACAGCACCCCTGCAGGATTTTACCCACGTTCTTTAATTCATAGATATCGTAGTTATCATATGAATCTATGGACCAAGTTTCAACTCTATATCTCTAACCAATCCAAAGTTAGTGCCTGTGCAGCACCCTTACGGGGTTTTACCCACGTTCTTTAATTCATAGATATCGTAGTTATCATATAAATCTATGTACCAAGTTTCAACTTTCTATCTCTAACCAATCCAAAGTTAGTGCCTGTGCAGCACCCCTGCGGGGTTTTACCCTCGTTCTCTAATTCATAGAGATCGTAGTTATGATATGAATCTATGTACCAAGTTTCAACTTTAAATCTCTAACCAATCCCAAGTTAGTGCCTGCGCAGCACCCCTGCAGGGTTTTACCCTCGTTCTCAAATTCATAGATATCGTAGTTATCATATGAATCTATGTACCAAGTTTCAACTTTATATCTCTAACCAATCCAAAGTTAGTGCCTGTGCAGCACCCCTGCGGGGTTTTACCCTCGTTCTCTAATTCATAGAGA